>CAUYON010049893.1:0-64158 GCA_963573935.1 Arctocebus calabarensis
TTGAGACAGAGCCTCAAGCTGTCACCCTGGATAGAGTGCTATGGCATTACAGCTCACAGCAACCTCCAATTCCTGGGCTCAAGCGAGTCTCCTGCCTCCGCCTCCCAAGTAGCTGGGACCACAGGCACCCGCCACAATGCCCGGCCATTTTTTTTGGTTGCAGCCGTCATTGTTGTTTGACGGGCCCAGGCTGGATTCGAACCCGCCAACTCAGGTGTACATGGCTGGTGCCTTAGCCCATTGAGCCACGGGCGCCGAGCCTAAATCCAAACTTTCAACTCCCAAGACGGTATATCACTTATTATACCATTCTCCTACAAGAATTAAAAAAAAAAACCTTAGAGATCTAAAAATAGATCTGCCATTCGATCCTATAATTCCTTTATTGGGTATATATCCTGAAGACCAAAAATCACATCATAATAAAGATATATGTACCCGAATGTTTATTGCAGCTCAACATTATAATACATTTTATTTGCGTATTCTTCAACTAGGTATCTCACAAGATTTCTATTCATATCAAATGAGAAAAAGTCCATGTAGCAAGGGTGGAAATGACTGTTATGACTACTACTACTAAACCTGTAACTGTTTTTCAGAGAAATTCTCTAGTATTATTTCCCATCACTGTCTCTTACTTCTCAACAGTCTTTCATCTCTTCTGTCCCATACCAGGCAGGCAGTTTCCTCCCATTCTCCCCCTCTGACACTCACCTCACATCAACTCCACATTTTCTAATGGATGCCATGTGCTACAACAGCTTTTTCAATCTCTGCCCTCCCTCACATCAGAAGGAAGCAAGGCTTCCGAGTAGATTGCAGGATGTCCCCGGTCAAGTGTTGACTTGTCCTCTGGTCTCCTCACCACACCTTGGGTAGGAGACTAAGACCACATTTAAAAAAAGGTGCACAGTTGTCTGCACAGTTTTAGGCTTATCCATCTCTTTTCTAGCAATCTTTTCTTTTCAAAAATACATATGCAGCATTCACTTATAAGTCATCAATAATACAAAATCACACATGCACATGTAACCTAATTTTATTTATTTATTTTATTTATTTGAGACAGGGTCTCATTATGTCACCCTTGGCAGAGTGCTGTGGCGTCACAGCTCACAGCAACCTCAAATTCTTGGGCTTAAGTGATTCTCTTGCCTCAGCCTCCCAACTAGCTGGGACTACAGGCCCCTGCCACAACACCTGGCTATTTTTTGTTGCAGTTGTCATTGTTGTTTAGACTGGGTTTGAACCTGCCAGCCTCAGTGTATGTGGCTGATGCCATATCCACTGTGCTACGGGCGCCAAACGCATATAACCTAATTTAAAATATGTATGTTTCTTTTAGTTACATTTTTGTAATGAGACATGGTAAAGATGGAAAAAATAATTAGTGTCTCTCAAAATTTATATCAATCATAATAAGATTTTACTAAGTGACAGAAGTAATGTTTTAAGAATTGAAAACAGATACCCTTTATTTTATTCATTGTATTTAATGTAGGCATGATATGTTCCAAGAGAATTAAGAAAAATGAAATGGTTAATTTTAAAAAATTTTAAAATAAGCCGAGGCAGGTGGATCACCTGAGCTCAGGAGTTCAAGACCAGCCTGAGCAAAAAGCAAGACCCCATTTCTGCTAGAAATCGAAAAACTAGCCAGGTGTTGTGAGTGATGCCTGTAGATTCAGCCACTTGGGAGGCTGAGACAAGGGGAACATCTAAGTCCAAGAGTTTGAGGTTGCTGTGAACTAGGATGTCACAGCACTCTACCTAGGGCATACTTATGTGAGACCTTGTCTCAAAAGAAAAATAAAAAAAAAATTTAAAGAAATTTGGTTTCATACATCATTTATTAAAACTTCTAACTAAACCATTTATTTTTTGTATATTGAGTGATGTAAAATAGATCCATCAATTTGTCACTTCCTATCTTTGGACTGGCAATTCTACCTGTGAGGGCTGCAATTCAAAGAATGTATCACAACTGTAGTGTTCAAATACTCCATCAGAAAGCTGATATTTTCAAATGATTTGGGAGCAAATAACCATGACAGCTACAATTTTGACATTTATAATAATTAACTGCTGCTTTTGAGAAGGAAGAAATGCTTATTGCCTACATTATATGGTACATGCTGAACAAAATATAACTGCCCTTAAATAACCAGCTTGTATTATGCTGCATCCACATTCAAAGCCAGACCTTTGATGTGTACAGAATCACCACATGATTAGAATTATTGACTATTAAAGTGCTCATTTTGAGCACAGGTAAAATTCAACACATTAACGAGGAAACGTCTTTTTTGAAAGAACGGTTGGCTCCTCATCCTTGTGAAACACTGCCCCACAGAAAGTGCACATTTGAGTCCCTTTAAGATTGCTGAGTCTGTGGGCAAAAAAAATGTACAGGATAATCCAGTGGGAAATATGTAAAGTTGTCCCTACCACATAACCTTAAAATTAACACCAATCAACACCATTGTTCCTAAAGGAACCTTGTTCTTCCTATTTAGAAATATCACAAGTTTAAAAGAGCTGAGCATAGAGGGAAAATATAACCAAATTAAAAAAAAGAAGTTAAAATTTGAGGGTACACTATCACCTCTGAATACCTCAAACTATAAATGAAAACTAATTGTTTACAACTCAGTGGTAAGTGAAATTTCCTTTCTTTTAATAAAAACATACCAATACTATTTTAGGAGTAACCATGTTAATTGAGAACATGTGTAAATGGCCTAGACAGTATCTTGACTCTTTAATATACTAGTTATTTCTTTTTGACTCAAAATTTAAACTCACATCTGACTTTAATGCCATTTCCTCCTCTTAAAATACAAATCTTTAAATATCTCTGGTTAGTTTTAATATTTACATACATTTATATTTAATATTTCTGCACATTTTTCATTTAAAAGTAGTGCTCTAAATTAGTGCAAGTATTTTGGATAAGCTGTGCACAGATAACAATAAACATTCACAGATTTGGAAAAACATTATGATTTATAAGCATCACATTTTTCTATGTGGTGGTATTTTTTTATTTTTACTTTTTATTCTGAGCTGATAATTTTTGTCACTTTTGATATCTCCTTATAGAATATCAAGTAATCTGTTAACATAGCAATAGACTATTATATATTAAAAGAAAAACATTCAGAATTCTAAAATCTACTTTTTTCTGTTGTTTGACAACGTTACAATTAAACCTAGCATAAAACTATGATAACATATAACCATAAAATATGTTAAGGAAAATAATTTTCCAATGCAAGTCTGAATATTTTGACATCTGAATAAAAAATACCAAACTATATGTACAATGTATATATAAACTAAAGAAAGTGGACCCCTTTTAAAAATGATATTTACCCAAACTCAGCATGATCAATTTTAGGTGCCATTTACAACCTCCTTTGCAGTCAGGGAAGGACTTCACAGTTTATTTTTAATTCTCATATCAATAAGAGAGCAATTAGTGCAGAATTAGTGGCTCAGCTTTAGCAAAGGTGAAGTTCCTATGCTGGCCTTATGCACAGACAGAGTAGAGGACTGACCTGTGCTATGGTCAAGGCCATGACAAGGGATTCCTCAAAGATCTACATAATAAAAAGAAAAAAGCCCAGAAGGAAAGGAAAGAAAGGTAACTTGAAAAATCAGTGCCCACAGGAAAATCTACCAAGGACTCATTTTTTTTCCCGAATGTAAGGTGCCAACTATTACGAAAACTAGTCTTGCAGAACCAGAATCAAATTTAGGAAAGCAGTGATGAGAAGTGACTGAATTTGCAGGGTGAACCTAGCACCCCATTGTATTTCTGGAAGCCTGGTTTTGGACTGGGGCAGTGCCCAGTGAAAAGCTGTAAAGGAGATCTTAAGACGATGTAACGTTCTCCACAAATCAAGCAGACAGATTAAAACTTGACCCAAGTTTTAACCAGAAGAATGTGGGAAGAAGCAATTATGTATATGCCACATGGATTCAAAGAGGACATGGTAGTATGCAGGAAAAGGCTCAAATCTGCAAGAAGGTGACACCGTGGAGTCAAGGGCTGACCTCTGTGCAGTAAGAAACAGAAGAAAGAAGATAAGAACTGAACAGATGACCCCAGTCGATCTGACTAAAGCAAAAACAAATAAATAAATCATTTTATTCTTAACTACAAGATGTCACCTCAAATTTAGAACTCTGTGGCCCATTACCTATAGACAGACTACATAAATGTTCTGTATTAAAAACACCGGATAGAACTTTGAAATGTCTCCAGGCAAACTCTGTTGCATAATATTTCCTAGTTTATAGATTCACAATAATAATAGAGTAACCACTATTATTCAGTCATATGCATGAGTCTCATGATCTCATTTAATGAATAAAGTGCTACTGTTTAAAATATGTCAAAAAAACAACCGAGGAAAAGGAAAAATGCAGCCTTCTCAAACACAATTTTATGTTAAATAACTTATTAAAAATATTTTCAAAAGTTTATTCTAATAAGCAATAATCAAATTACTGAGTATTGATCATATACTTCTATTTAATTTTTCTAATCAGGAAAAATAAGGTACACGCTGTGTAAATGAAACACAGAATGTAAAATAATAATAATGAAACAACATATGGACTACACTGACATGCAAAAAAAAACGCAAGTGGTAATGGATATTACACTGTGATGGCAACTTTTGTAAAACAAATGAGTATAGCTAGAAAAAAAATGGGGAAAATATACTCAGCAGAATGCAAACTAGTTATCTCTGGGTAGCAAGTAAATCTATTTTTTATCGCTTGGCTTAGGAACATTAAATTTATACAATAAAAATTACCGTTGTCATTATAAAAACATATTTATATACAAAAAGGTATGAATGGGCAATTATATGGCTTTATACAGTCAGTAAAGTAATAGTTCCTCTGGTAAAAAAAAAATACATTAATACACCATGATATAAAAAAGGAGGAATTCAGTTTGCACCATCATAGGTCTGAATAGCCAGCCTTGAAGTTGTCCTCAACTTGAGGACAGTTTGACACGTTTCTACCAGACATAGGTCTCTGACCTTCCTTTTCTCAAAGTCTTCACATTTGAAATCTTGCAAGCATAATTTTTTTCTCTTCTCTTTTGAGATGTAAATTCCCTCCCAGCCTCTTTCTAGTTTCACACCTAGAGATGTGATTCTCAAGGCCCTGGGAACCATCCCTTTGAAAAGGAATCATCACAGAAGATACACACTCAAGACAAAATCCTTCAGGAAAATTGCCTCATTTAGGGCTCCTGGCAGCACTGTAAGGGAGATACGATGATTACTATAATTCAGGTAAGGAAATTGAAATCAGAGAACTTTATTAACTTGCCTAAGTTCACACGGATATTTACTAGCAGAGAGCATTTAACCCCAGGCCCAGTAGATCCCTTTGCTGCTATGTGTTTAGTTTACACTGAGTTATTTAACTCAAGAGACCAAATTATAGTTAGGATTATTAAGCAGTTGCTGTGGCTTGAAAGTCCCCTCCAAGACTCATATTGAACTTTAATTGCCATTGCAGCAGCATTAAGAGGTAGCGCCTTTAACAGTTGATTATGCCAGAGGGCTCTCCTTCACAAAGGGGCAAATTGGCTAATGCCATTATTGTGGGAATTCAGCTCCTTTTTCTCTGTCTCACAGGCCCTTGCCCTCTGTCACCCTCTCTCACCATGCTATGCCTTCCCCTATGTTAAGACACAGCAATAAGACCCTCATTATATGTGGCCCCTTGATGTTGAAATTCCAAGCTTCTAGAACTATGAGCCAAATAAATCTCCATTTTTTTCCCCAGTTTTTGGCAGGGGCTGGGTTTGAACCCATCACCTCCACTATATGTGGCCAGTGCCCTACTCCTTTGAGCCATAGGCACTGCCCAAATCTCCATTCTTTATAAATTAGTCTGTGGCATTTTGTTACAGCAGAAGAAAACAGACTAAGATGGAATATTGGTATCACGAGTGAGGCTGTTAATACAACAAATACCTGAAAATGTGTAATCTGCTTTGGAACTGGAGTGATAGGTAGAGGCTAGAGGAATTGGGAGGGGGCAGTGTAGAAAAAGCCTTTTTTCACCATGAATGGAACATTAAGGGTAATCTTGGTGAAGGCTTAGAAGAAGAAGAGAGCTGTAGGGTAAGTCCAGAACTTCTCAAAGATGATGTAAGTCGTAATGATCAGAATATTGATATAAATATGGACGGCAAAGACCATCCTGATGAGGTCTCAGTTGAAACCAAGGAACAAGGGAAACTGGAGTAAAGGTCATACAGTTGCAAAGAACTCGGCAGAACTGTGTCAGTGTACTAGGACTTTGTGAAATACAAAACCTAAGGGCAATGAACTCGGATAACTAGTAGAAGAAATAAGCAGCAAAGCAGTCAGCTTTCAGGATGTGGCACGGATTCTTTTAACCGCCTAGAGTGAGATGTGAGAGGAAAGAAAATGTAAAGACAGAATTTATAATTAAAAGATAAGCAGAATAGAAAGATTTGGAAGATTCACAGTCTGTGTAAAGAGTGGAAAGCCAAGATTTCAAAGGGTGCCATGCACAGCCTGGAAGCCCACACAAAACATGTTGCAGGATGGAACTACCACAGACAGCCCCTACTAGGACAATGCCAAGTGAAAATGCGAAGTCAGGGTCACCACAGAGTCCCCACTACTGCAAAGACTACTGGAGCAGTAAGAATGAGGCCACATCAAGAGGCTCCAGAACTCTAATTCACTTGCCATGAAACTCTACTCTGGGAAGGCTGTAGGCACAAAATTCCAATCTCTGCCCCAGCATGTCCTGGACATGAGACATGTAGTAACAGAAGATTCTCCTTCAACTAGTAGACTAAATATTGTTTTCCCTGTTGGGTTTTGGACCTATTTGGGATCAGTTACCTATTTATTCTACCCTCTTTCTACCTGTTGAATATCAATCTTATGCCTGTCCCATCATTGTGTTTTGGAGGTAGATAATGTCTTTGATTTCACTGGGTTATAACTGGAGGGAATTTGCCTCAGACCAAGCATGCCTTGAATCTCGCTCAGGTATTTCAGGTGAGGCTCTTGGCTCTGGACTTTTAGTTGATGCTGCAATGGGTTAAGACTTTGGGGGATACTGGGTTGGACTGGGTAAATTTTGTATGTGAGAAAGGCAACAGTTTGAGGGGGCCAGAGATGGAATGCTATGCTTTAACTGTCCCCTCCAAAAATTCATGTTGAAATTCATTGTCATTAGAATAATATTAAGAGGTAATGAGGTCATGAGGGCAGGGCAGAATACACCAATGACATTTTCATGGACTTTAAACCCCTGTTTTCTCTGTCTCCTGCACTCTTGCCCTCTCTGGCCAGGTGATGCCTTCCGCCATGTTGTTGGTGGAAGAAGAGCAGAAGAGCTCTTTAGCAAGAGCTGAAGAGCTTTACCAAGGTTTACCAAGAGCTTCAGCAAGAAGAGCTTTACCAGGTGCAGCTCCTCAATCCAGCCTGCAGAAATGTAGGCCAAGTACATCTCTAATCTTTATAAATTAGCCATTCTGTGGTATTCTAGTATGGCAATAGAAAATGGACCAAGACACCAATCCATGGTAGTTTGGGTTTGAAAAGTGCTTGCCTCCTTTAAGCCTAGGCAAGTAAGCTGAGGCAGAGATACCAAGATTTATACTGGATAACAGGGAAACATCCTCCATCAGCTGGTGAGGGCGAAAAGGGGGAGCCAGAGAGTAAGACCTCTTCTTTGGCTCCTTCAGATCCCAGGAGTTCAAGGGCAGAACTGGACAGTACCAGAAAGCTCACACTTCAGTCTTCCATGACCGTGAGCCACTGAACCACAGCACTGTTCAGCTATAGTTAAGAGAGCTGGGAAAGGCGTTAGGGAGTAACTTGTACTGCTACTGTATGCACCATAGGTAGGCACAACCAGACTTCCTATTCTGAGTCAATCTTACAAAATGATATTCCCCGGACAGAAGAATGGCCCCTAGGAGGCATTATATTCCCCAAAGCCAAAGACACCTTTCCAGATCTCCTCCAATCCACCAAACAATTTTCTAAATTCAGCTCTTTGAACTTAATTCTAAATACAAAAATGTAGGGCAAATTCCACAGAGGAAGCTCCACTTCCTTTCTTAAGATAAATCTAACTTCTATGTCTAAAGAGAAAAATTAAATTGAACATCCTGCTTTATGTGGGTATTTTATTGCCTTGCTTGTTGATTGTTTTTGCTGTAAGTGGTACAGGTAGAATCTGGGTGATTTTTCCCTGGGTTCTGAACTCTCCCACCCATACTTTGTAGCTCTCAGCCCCCTGTTACCATCCCTTATAATTTCCTTTCTTCATCTCTGTGACTATATTCTGTTGGAGGCCAAAAAGATGACCGTCAAGATGATTTCTCAGCACAGCTGACCACCTCCTACACTGATAGCCCCTTGGGTGGTCAACTTACAGAAGTTCTATCATATGTTCTTTCTGAGATGTAAACTGGAGAATTCACCTGGTCAGCCTCCGGCATAAACAACCATAATCAATTTCTCAGTTCAGTTGTGACTCCTTCATGGTCACAATGAAGGATTACTTCAAGAAAATTTCTCTGTTTGTGGTATTTTAGAGGGATGGCAGAAATCACGAGGGAAAGCTTTCAAAAGTTTGTTTGTAGTTAAATCCACTTTAAACTTTTAGAATCGTAGCTTTGACAGAGCGGGAGAAAGCCCACCCAGTTCCCTCAGCCCTAGGTCACAGTCTGTGTTTGTTCACATTTTTAAGGCTGGGCCTCCGTCTAGACAGGGTGGATACAGCAATAAACTTGGAGAAAGGCAAAAAGCAAACGGGCCAGAGGGAAAACATGCATGTTCTGATGAGCTCTTCTCTCTTTCTGGTAAGAGAAAGCTGTTTCTTCCTTGAATTTACTCAGTTACTATATCTAAACCGAGCCATGTTTTGTTTTTTTTTTTAAAAGGAAACCCTGCACTTTTTAAAGCAACTTTTGTGGAGATTAATTATGTGATTATAGATTTTTCTTATCAAAATGAAGGTGTCACATATGTGGAAATATATGATATTAGAAAAATAATTCACAGCACTTAAATCAGCCCCTGAATTAATCAATCAGTACGCTCTGACATGCTATTAATTGGGACATAAAGTACCTTTTCCTTGTAGAATAAGTTATGGGGTTGGTGGAAAGGAAATCCATTTGACAAGTAAATCCATGTGACTCGATAAAAATACTCCACTTCTCTGAATTCGAGAGTTTCCAATTCATTATCAACAGAGTGTCTTAGAAGTGAGAGGAAAGGGTTAAGTCTTCAGATGGCTCTTAATCTTGCTCAGAACTGCAAGAAAACCAACCTTTCTGCCTATCTTAGGCTTCTTTCTGTATACTCTTTTTCATTCAGCTAAACTGCATTTACTTTGTCTTTTTATTCAACCTGATTACTTTATCACCGGTCTCAACACTAACAATCATTTAATTTTACAGAGCTTTAATTCTGAGTATTATCTCATCCTCATGAACACAAACACATTCATTAGTTCTAGAAGTAAAGGTGGTTTTTCTAGAAGTGCAATTAAGATGCCTTATGGATAAACATACCAGAGATTTTTGAGTTCCAATAATCAGATAGGTGTACTAGCAAAACAACAATGTTCTTGAGATGTTTAACATTAAACAGCAGGAAAATAGTGTCATGTGACAGTTATTCCTAAGAGTCAGAACCCAGGCTCAAAGTCTGCATTAATTTTTTTTTTCAGTTAGCCCTTAGCCAGCAATAATATAATCCAACTAATATCAATTCCCCTTCCTTTCCACAGTGACTAATCTATTAATTTCAGTAACAACAGCAATGCCCACCCACAATTAGTGTGATTAGTGTGCTACTATATTGAGCTCAAAAGATAAACATGGTAATTAAAAGATAGTTGTTAAGTAAGAAATATTGATGAGTTCTAACACACAACCTAAAAACAAACACAGACTAACACCAGAAGTCTTTGAAGAGGTAAGCAGCCTAGGGAAGGTGAACAGCTAGGGAAGGTGACCGAGTACAGTGGGGTATTTTTAGGTAGATAATTGTAATATGTGAAAGCTGACAAATTGTGATTCATCACAACCTACATTCAGCACTAATATGTTCCATACTTATCTCTGGCTTTTATGTTAGGCACCAATAGTTTTCAAGACACTCGGACTATAAACTTGAAAACAAAGACAACAGTTACGCCTTTTAAATGATTTGCTAAAGCAAATACAAGAGGTGATACGGGGTGAAGTCGGTAAAAAACTGCACTAGGGAACTGCTGGCATTTAATTTTAACTGAGCTAAGCACATTGCCACTCACCCTTTTACTCCCACATCCCAGATCTTTTGCTCAGCGTTGAGAGAGAACTTAAAACAGTACTTGTGATAGAAACCTGAGGGTATGGACGAGTTCTCACTAATTCATACATTTTTACTTGTAATCTAAAAGGTATGGATTTCCCTTAAATGTCCATTAATGCCTACAAAGTAAGAAGTTCAAGTTGGACTTCTGTTTTGCAGATTGGGTTTTTATAAAATTATTAAATAATTAAAAGACACATGTTATGAGACAAATATTAAAGTGCTCATAAGATTCTAATAGCTAGTAATCGGGTGGAAGCCGCTCTAGATAACTCTGTCGGAAGACCGGCCTATACAACTCTTTGGAAGCAAAATTCACATAGTTTTTTTTAACACAATTTTGTCTTAGTGTGATTGAGGAAAACCTGATAGACATTTATTTGAGGGAAGCTGGGCAACTACAACTATCTTCCACATAGCACCTCTTCTCTCTGCCACTGACTTTGATAATTGGTCTTAAAAAGTTCAAAAGGGGAATCATTCATCAAACAAAAAACATTTTGGTTTCCAGTGTAACAGAGATGGTCAAATACAGAGATGCATGTTTGTCCACAGCAACTGTATACTTCCAGGTAATTTCCATTAATATTTACTGAACAACTGTTATAGAGTACCCAATATGTGCTAGGCACCACGGTTGGCTCTGTGATCGATCACTCAAAGCGGATCAAAGACTGAAATACGATCTTTACCTCTCACCACACACAAAAATGAACTTGCAATGAGAAAAGACTTAAACCTAAGGCAGGAAACCATCAGAATCCTAGAAGAAAATGATGGGACAACTTATAGATATTGGCCGAGGCACAGAATTCATGACAAAGACCCCAAATGCAATAATGGCAACAAAAATAAATAAATAGGACCTGATCAAATGTAAAGACGTCTGCACAGCCAAGGACACAATATAAAGAGGAAACAGACAACCCGCAGAATGAGAGAAAATGTTCTCTTGCTACACCTCTGATAAAGGACTGATAACCAAAATCTACAAAAAGCTCAAGAAAACCAATAAGAAACAAATAAAGAACCCCATTATAAAGTAGGCAAAAACCACAAACAAATATTTTTCAAAAGAAGATATATTAAAGGCCAAAAAACTCATGTAAAAATCCTTAATGTCTCTAATCCTTTGGAAAATGCAAACAATAAAGTATCACCTACAGCCAGGAAAAATGGTTTGTATTAGAAAGCACCAAAAAGCAGATACTGGTGTGGATGCGAAGAGAAAGGGACTCATACACTATTGGTAGGGCTGTAAACCAGTACAACCTCTATAAAAATTGTACGGAGATACCTCTGAGAACTTTAACGGAAGCCCACCATTTGATCTCGTAGTCCCACTGCTGAGTATATGCCCAAGGAAAAGAAAGGTTTTTTTTATAGAAATCACACTTGCACTTGAATGATTATAGCAGCACAATTCACAACTGGTGGAATCAACTCAAGTATCTACTCATACATGAATAAATTAATAAAATGTGAACTATGCATACCATGAGGGGTACTACTCAGTCATGAAAAAAGTGACCATCTAGCACCTTTTGTGACAACCTGGATAGAACCTCTAAGGGAAATATCACAAGGATGGGAAAACAAGAACATGTACTCAATACCAATTGGAACTAATAGACCCACACATAAATCTCAATGAAAATCAAGCTGCAGGGAGGGGGCTGGTTAAATTCGCACCTGTTGACTATGGTTCACACCAAGTGCGTGAAGAGCGTACTTACAACTCTGATCGTCTATTCTGTACAAAGTACGTATACAAAACATGTACCCTACCTCCGATATTCTATTTTTTAAGCTATATATTAAAAAAGAAAAAGAAAAGGCAGATCAAAGTTAACTGAAAAGTCAAGGAAACATATGGAGAAACAAAGGGAGATGATCTCTGCTGAAGTGGAAACAGGCCTGCTGGGGTGCGTGAGAAGATGCCTCATACAGAAGTGAAGTCAGAGAGGGTCCACGAGGGAGGTGGCCTGAGAAATTTCTACTTCCCTTTCACAGAGTGTCTGCACGCTGCCAGCTTCCTGCTCTGTTCTTTCTCTCCATTCTCCACCTTACTCCCCACTTTTTTATAAGTATTCAAAGCACTGATGATATGACTTTGACAGTATGAAGTACATATCACTGAATTATAAATCCTTTGAAGTCAGAGGTCAGCATCCATTGGGGTCATTATTATATCCCTTAATGCCTAGAACGGTACCTGGCCTGTTGAACATATGTTTGACAAATATTTATTGTAAAAAAAAAGGAGTATTAGAAACCCAAAAGAATCTTTATTTTCCTTCCACTACCCTTTTTATCATTTTGTTCAAACACATCATTTGTATGGAGTTTCTTCCCCTAAATTAACATACTTCTTTTTTTTTTCTTTTTTTTATATTTGCAGTTTTGGGCCGGGGCCAGGTTTGAACCCGCCACCTCCAGTATATAGGGCTGGCGCCCTACTCCTTTGAGCCAAAGGCGCCGCCCTTAACATACTTCTTAAGTATGTCTCACTCCATAAAATTTTATTCTGGGATCTTCCCACTTACAAATGATTTTAAAAAATCCTTGGCATGTTGTAGAACACTGGAGTGTTAAGATATGTATCCTAGAATGACACGTACTAGTCATCACTAATGATGATGAATTCGTTATTTTTAGGTGACAAATTACCTAATTAGTCTGTGAATGGCTGTCTTTGAATTCTTTAAATGGTAGAGCCTAGTCATGGCGAAATAAGGTTATGTTTCTTTGGGTCAATTCTTAAGTATTTCTCTGAGACTTTATTTCTGCTCTTTGATGTTTTATGAGCATATGTAAATTAGAGTTTTGGTATAAATGTCCTGTATTTAACTATGTGACATTAAGCAAGTATTTCTCCTGAGGCCTCACATGACCCTTTTAAATGCAAAATCATCTGATAAAATTATTAGGACTTCCTATTTTTGAACTGGAGAGAATAAAATTCCTTAGGATCAATGTATTTCAGTTTGGTATTTTACACAAGAGTTATACATGAACACATAAAAATATGATTACAAAAATCTTTTCCAACCATCAAAAGATTGGTGTTGGGTGGTGCCTGTGGCTCAGTGATTAAGGCACCAGCCCCATATACTGGAAGTGGTGGGTTCAAACCCAGCCCCAGCCAAAAACTTCAAAAAAAACCAAAATTGGTATCAATGATATGTAATTTAATTATGTAGGGATTTATTTCTATTTTTAGTGGCTTCATAATATAAGTGTCAACATATGGCCAGTCTTCACTTTACATATGTAGCAAATGCTGATCTTTTTGCTTACATTGGCGCTGCCGTTAATCTATTTTGACTTTTCCAATCCTGACCTTTACCTTCCTAAAATCTAAATACTTATACCAGGTATCTTCAGATTTGGGCTGTGTTAACATATCATTTCCATTTGTAAATCTGCAGGCAAGTTTTAGAGAGTAGGAAAAGGATCATCTTCATTTCCATGGTGAAAAAAAGAATTCTGAGTTTGCCAAAGAAAAGGGATGGATCACAGAGGGCAAAGCCAAGGGCTGGGTTCACTCAAAAATCAGCAAAATATGACATGGAAATAAGTAAATGAGGACGCCAGGGAGCCTGGACTCTGGCCATGGCTCACAGTTACCTAGGTAACCACCTGGGGGGCCTCAGTTTTTCATCTAAAAAACTGTGTAATGCACAGAGTAATTGCCAGGGCGATTCTACCAGAAATAACATTCTATTCTTATTCTATAAAATATTCAGACCTTCATATCAAAAGTTATACCAAGTTCCAGAGGGTTTCAGGTTTTATTATAAAAATCTTCCGTGTTAATCAAAATCTTGTTATGTTAATATACAAAATACTCTAAAATAAATTAAGAGAAAAGATACCATGTTTAAATAGTCTTGTAATCTTTCCCTAAATGTTAATAGAACTTTTCTTAATGACATCACTTAGCATGTTTAAAATGTTACTCCTGTGTCCTTGTCTTAGCAGACACAGAGTAATAAATGCATCAGAATGAAATAATATAAAATAATGAACCACAGAAATTCAATAGACCATTTAGTTTGTTTCCTTTTCTTAGACAATTATTGTCGATAAACCAATACTGCTGATAAATTCTGTTTTAAAGCAGCCACATGAAATCACAAATGCTGAATCTCTTAATCTATCACAGATATACTCTTACTGAGGTTTATATAGGAAAAAAAACCACAAGGACAACTGAAGGTATTCATAGTAAGAATAATTTAAGAATAAAAGTTAAACTGTCCTAAAATGACCTTATTTTGTGGGGGGGAAGGTCACATATAATGAAAATAAGCTCATTAATAATTATATTTCTTCTGTTGAAAAAATTGAAACAGTTTTGTTAAGTATCTACATACAAGAAATAAATACAGTGAATAAATGATTTATAGAAGATAACTGTAAACATGATAAAAGACAAAACTATTCTCCTTTTTTACATATCCATATCTTCACGATTCAAACCTTTACTCCCATAAACTTGTCACTTTGTCATTTCTGCACTTGTACAGTGAAATCAAGTCTATTTCACTCTGACAAAATTTGTCATCATCTGCAGAATGTCATTGACCATTAAAATGTTACTCGTTTGCTCAAATATAGAAATAAAAGTTTTCAAAAATAGACTGAAATATTCCGTACTATCTCTGACAATTGGAATAGATATTTCATACCAAAGATTTACAGAATTCTGGAACATATTAGAATCATTTTTATTCTTTCTCATGCCGTGCCAGTACCATTAATTTTACTATTAAAATTAACTTACCATGTTATCACATTAAACATCGTAACTTTCATATTCTTAGTTGTCTAAATTGAACTTTTAAATATTTCCTTACCATCTAGGGTTTTCAAACCCTCCCTCCAGTGCTGAACTGACCCAGATCTTTTATATGCTGTATTTATTCTATCCTAGATAGTCTCTCTTTTGATTAAAATGGACTTTCATGGGAACCGAGTCTCCTTTGAATAATTTCCTGCTTAAATACAAGACAGGCTTTTCAGAAAAGTTGGTAATAGTTTTCTGCTTTACTAAGAAAATGTACTCCCTTAAAATGTCTTTTCTTCCACCCTGATAATCTTCTTCATTATTATCATTTTTCTCACCTTTCCCCATTTGTATATAATGCAAAGTCACCTTTCCCCCAAACCTTTTTTCGGTTTAGGAAAGGGAGGGGAGGGGAGGGGGGAGTATGGGTGGAGGGAGGGCAATTAGTGGGATCACACCTACGGTGCATCTTAGCAGGGTACTGGTGAAACTTATTTTTTTTTTTTTTGGTGAAACTTATTAAATGTAGAGTATCAATGTCTTTATATAGTGATCATGAAAATGCCATGAAGGCTATCTGTAACAGTACGATCAAAACATCTCTGAATGTATATGAATCATGCCCTATGATTGCACCAATGTACAGAATTATGATTCAATAAAATTATAAAAAAAAAAATTTCCCCCACAGAACCAAGAATATCAATAAATTTTAAGAAGGACAAGCAAAAAGAAAACCACACAGACATATCATAATGAAATTGTTGAAAAGAAACAATAAAGAGAAGATATTAAATGCAGCCAGAGGATCATAGGGAAAAAGATTATTACACACATAGGAACAAAGATAAGAAAAGTGCTGATTTCTTGTTAGAAACCATTCAAGCCTAAAGACAATAGAATTACATCTTCAAAAAACTGAAAGAAAAAAAAAAAAAAAGAGCCGCACAACCTCGAATTGTACATCCACTAAAAATATCTTTCTTTCAAAAATGAAGATGAGGGAGAGTTCTGATTTCAGTTCCAACATGTAAAGCACTTAGAGATTGTCACTCCTATCCTTACAACAAGAAAAATCTAGGCAAACTGAAAATCAAGACTATTCCTGGACTTGTCAGAAAACTGAGCTCAAAAGAGTCAGGTACACCCAGAGAGACACAGCCAAGATCTGCTGTGTGAAGATGCTAGAGCCATAAATCTGCTATGTGAAGATGCTAGAGTCATAAATTAGTAGAATCAGTTAATGTTAGTATGGACAAATTGATGGACACTGAGTGTGGACTAGTATAAGGGAAAATTTTTTCTGGAGGCCAAGTCATAGGGAGAATCCACACTCTCAAGGACTTGACCCCCACAAATTCTACCAAGTTCTCAAAGCAGAGATCTAAGATAAATTCACTCATGGGTCTGGCAGGCAAGAGAGAAGAATAATCACTGTGAAACATTCCCAGAGCCTTTTCAGTAATAAAAGGCTATTCTACTTTTCAGTAATAAAAGGCTTTCTAGAGCTTTACCACACCTGGGGAAAGGGCGTGTCTCCTACTTCAGCCCCATATATAGTATTATTGTCACACCTAAGGGAAATATTTATAAAAGCTCTACCACTAGGGGAAAAAAAAAAAAGAAAACTTGTGAAATTCCCAGACAAGTGAAACAGGCCTGCTAAGTGACTTAGACTTAATCATACTATTATAGAACCCAAATGCTTGTCAACAGATGAATGAATAAATAAACTGTAGCATGTGTATACAATGGAATGCTTGTCAGGAATGAACAGAATTAAACTACTGACACATGCAATGACATGAATAAATCTCAAAAACTCCACACTAAGCAAAAAAATCCAGACACAAAAGACTATTATATGGTTGCATGTATGTGAAACTCTTTTAGAAAAGAAAATCTGACCTATAGTGACAAAAAGCAGGTAAGTGGTTGCCTGGGAATGGGATAAAGATATAATTTAAGAAAGAAAGAGCACAGGGAAACATCTTTGGATCATAGAAATGTTCTATAGCTGGTTTGTGGTGGTGGATATATGAGAATACACATTTGTCAAAGCGCATCAAAAATGAACACTTAAAATAAGTTCATTTGGGTGTCAAATCTTTTTTAAACTTTTGAAGTTGTTTGGCTTACAGACTCAGAATTTTCATCTAGTTCTTTCTTTGGCAAAACAAACAAACAAAAATGCCTTTCACTAGTGATCACTTCTGTGATTTACTTGACCAATCTCCAGATTTGAAGGCAGTAATCCCGTCATTCCGTATCCCTCTTTTCCTGTAGAAAAATAATAGGAATGACATTAATCTTTCTCATTCCTTGCATCTGTTAATACTTAATTTATTTTGATTGTTCTCTTTTCATTACCATTATAAATAAGAATTTGTTGAACATCCATTCGGTGGTTTGCAAAGTCCTCTTTAATCTTTCTCATGTCATTGAGTATATTTAGTGTTCTCTATAATATTATTGAAAATTAATTATATAAATGAATAATTATAATTTCTTTACTTTTTAAAACTGAATCACGTGTAAAAAGGCCAAAAGGCAGCTAATGTATTGTTCTTTGTCATACCTAAAAAATGTATGATTTTATCTCCAAGTTAAACCTCACAGCTCTACTAAAATTACCTGGCCCACAGATAGAAACATGCTAAACAACCCCTTCTTTCCTATGTCTGATTCAAAAAAAAAAAGAAATCTTGCTTACAAAGCCTTGCTCTCCCCTTTTGAAACCTAAATCTTTTCCTAATCTACTCCCTGATTAATTAGAACAGTGATATAAAATGTCCTTTAGCTAAAAAAAAAAAACACTACTTTCTCTACTTGTCACTACATCTATCACTGCTCTATAAAGTATTTATCTTTTGCTCATAAATAATGGCAAAAAGTTATTGGCTTTCTCATTGAATGGTCATTTAGATGACTGTCTGCCCCTTATGTTGAGCCAAAAGCATTTGAAGAGCATCTACTACTAAATTTGCACATGATACTTCTTAATGAAAATGATGATAAACAAAATCAAACACACAGTTATCCAACATCCTAAAGATGACCACATATTATGTGTTCTTGAACCGATTTCAGATAGCTACTTGCTAAACAGCAACATTGTATAAATTACATTAATTTACACAATGCTTATAGCCAGGCTTACTACAGAACTGTGTACAGTATCTTTACAGAACACAATATACATCTAGAGCCTATGAAAAGAAATTAAAGTAACCCTTTATTCAATCTGCCAAGGGACTATAGAACCTTGTAATTATCTAGCTTTCGATAGAAGAGATACATTGCAATTGGGTACACGAGGGCACAGGTTTATGCCTCAAATGACAGATGGCAGAGAAAAAGCTCCAAAGTGCAAGCTTTCTACAAGACCTTTTTAATTTATTTTCACCAAACACATCAAATTTTAATGCTGGCTCTCTGACCCACTATGTTAGTTTTTTTATGAACTTATGATTAACTAGTACCATGGTAGCAGGCACTAACTTTTATTCCATTTAAAACTAAATTTTACTCATAAAAGTTATAACCCCTAAACACTGGGTGAAAGAGACCAGATGAGGAGTGAAAGTATTTTAAAAGGACAAATGAGAACAGAAAATTTAGTCTTGCACTATAATTACCAGAGCATCTGGAATTTCATGAGCCAAATCTAGTCAATTCCAGCCCTGGGAAATTCAACCTGAAAAGCGAGGCTCAAAAATCAGCCATATCAACTATTGCCAAGTAGCTTGGTTCCCCCCAATTAAGATGATATTCCCACCTCTTTTCCAGACCATGTGGTAAATCACAGCCTGGGCTGGAATAGTTACAGTGCTTATGAGTTACTTTTACATCTCTTTTATTCAAAGACCTTAAAGATATAAAACTATAATTCAGGTTCCTAAATTATGTGGGTAGAATCAGGACTTCCGGATGTATGTCAAGGATGTGAGCTCGGCTTTTGACCTGTCCTGAGAAAAGGGTGGGTGGGAGGAGATTAAGTTATCAAACACTTAAGTCCTCTAGCCATGTAGCTTTGAACACCCACCCTATTCATAATGCATCTTCTAGTTACTGAAAGAAGAATTTGGCAATAAGATTTGTTAAACTTGGATTAATATATGATGATTAAAAAGTTCCTCCAATGGATACTGGTTAAGTGGCAACTCAAAGGATGCAACTCGGCATTGTCAAAAGAGAACAAGAATCCCCAAATAAATTCATATTTTCCCCTGCTTTTGTTGTTATCATTCCAGTAATTTTATAGTAACAATGTCATATTCATTTCAGAACCAAACTCAGTTCTACTCATTAGCATCAATACCACAACAACTCACCCCTTTCAGTTCTCAACATGTCATCTCTAAAACTTAAGCCCTTGCACGTTAGTAAATGTTTTAAATTATTTACATTTCCTCTCAATAATAAAACACCACCACAATGAATCTAAAACAGGAGCTCCGTACCCTAGAATGCCTAAGAACATTTTACAAACTTTGGTTTATGTTTTTTTTTTAATTTAGCTAACACCTATGCTCTATTGGAAAGATAGGTGTGTTGAATGTTCCATGTAAGTGGATTACCCCACATTATCTTAAACTGTCCTGTTTTCTATAATCTCTACCATCTTAGAATTCAAGCATTTTTCCTCAGTAATGTTTAATCTAGGGTGTTATCATTTTTAGATGAATTTCAGTGTGTGTGTGTGTGCGCTGTTGAGTTTCAGCAGCAGTGTGTAGGGTAGGAAGACTTCAGCTATGTGTCTTTGTATCCTGAACTGAACCTACAGAGCATCAGAAAGTGCTGATTAATTGATAACTATCTCCCACCTAAGCCTAGAATTTGGCACTAAGCCAGGAATACTGGCTTAGTGGTATCCTGTAGGTAGCAGTAGGCATATTTACATCCATATCCCAGATAAGAAAGGTCAGCGTCCAGAAAACAAAGCAGAAATTTGCTTAACAATTAACTACTTACCATTTACAAAGGTAAATAAAATATAGCTTTTATTCTCAAAGATCTCACCGTACAAAATAAGGAGTAAGGATCAGCAATTATGGATTTATAAGTGTTACATAAATAACGCTTTGGAAATGTCTTCATCATCATCCTCAACACTATCACTTATTGGTTCCTTACTGTGTACTAGGTACTGTTCCAAGGACTTTGAGTGTGTAGCATTAAATTAGTTGCTCACTAAATCCTTTAAGGTAAGCTAATATTTTACAGATGAGGAAACTGGGGAATGAAAAGATCAAGTAATGCACTAAAAGGCACCAAGCTGTTAAGTGTTAGAGCCTGGCTTCAAACCCCAGCAGTCTGAAACCAAGATTCCAAACGCATAACTAGGCAATAAATCATGTTTCTCATACTGCTGTTGTAACTATAGCCACCCGGAAGAAAAATACGAACCCCCACTTTGGTTACAAATTAGAGGTGGTTTTATTTACTCCTACACAGGAGTCCGCTGCTAAAAAGGCAGATGGCCCCGGACAGAGAAGCAGGTAGGCTTTTATACTCTTTTTGTTGCTATGCAAGCAAAAACAAAAGCAAGATGTGGCTGTTAGCTGGAGGGGGGGGCAGGGTTACAGTTAGGGGGCTACAGCATGGCGAGTGCTTGGCATACATCATAAAGGTTGGCACAGAAATAGCTTTAAAATTACAGTAACCTGGGAACTTCGTACAGGTAATGTTTTCTCCATTGTTTGTGCTAGGGGGGTTGGGGTAAGTTTCTCATCATTGTGTTACCATTTCTAGGGAGTTGGGGCACTTGGAGAAGTTCCCTGTTCTATTCTGAAACCTGCCTTTGAAATTAAACAGGGGGAGCATGCAGGGGGACTAAAGCTAAAACAGGCTGAGAAAAAACTGGGTTCTTTAGGGGGGCTGCTGTTTATCACACTGCAAAGGAAAGTACCATTCATTCTGATAGTGGCTTAGTATGTAAGATCATACTTAGGAAGGCTTTCCAGAAAAGGTGGCATTTGTCATGGTTAATTCAAGAACAAAATTTAAATTGAGTCTTTGGTCATCTTTCTAGATTCAACCAACTTATAAATTAACATTTTATTTTGGGAAGATTTGAGATCATGCAGATAATAGTTCTCTTATATCCCTTCACCCTATTCACTCCTGTGCTAACATCATACATCTCCATGATGTATTTAGTTAAAACTAACAAAGCAACATTTGTATGCTGCAATTAACTAAACTCTAGACTTCATTTATATTTCCATTAATGTCCTAGTTTTTCCATTAATGTCCTCTTTCTGTTCCAGAATGCAATCCACGATATCACACTGAATTTAATTGTCACATCTTCCAGTTTTCTCTGGTTTGTGATAGTCCATCAATTATTTTTCAACACTTGACACTCTTAAGGAATACTGGCTTAGTGGTATCCTGTAGAAATTTCACAGTCTAAATCTGTCTGATGTTTCTCTCATGACTAGAGTGGGGTTGGGGGTTAGAACATCACATATGATGAGACTATATTCTCAGTATAAATTTTAGGGTTTTTTTCCAATTCTATGAAAAATGACATTGGTATTTTAGTAGGAATTGTATTGAATTTACAGATTGCTTTGAGCAGGAGGATCATTTTAATGATATTATTCTTCTGATCCTTGAGTATGGGAGTTTTTTAAATTTGTGTGACCCACAATTTCCTTTGTAAGTGGGGCATTCTCCCTGTCTATCTCTGTCCACCCATCTCCTTCACTGTCAAAGGTGTGTGGTGCATATACATTTAGAATTATTGTATCTTCTTGCTAAATTGATCCCATTATCATTATATAATACTTTTATTTTTTTACTGTTTTTGGCTTAAAGTTTGCTTTGTCTGATTTGTCTAGTTTTACTCAACTAATTTTGGTTTTCATTTGTATGGAAAATCTTTTTCCACCCCTTTCAGTCTATATGTTTCTTTACGGATAAGGTGAATCTTATCCATTCAATAATTCTACAACTTTTATATTTTATTTCAGATTAATATGAGGGTACAGATGATTAGGTTATATCATTTGCATTTGTTAGGTAGAGTCCAAGTTGTAGTTGTGCCCCTTACCCAGGAGGTGTGCCATATACCCTTACATTGTGCATTGTATTTCCTTCAATGAATTCTTCAGTTCCAGAATTTCTGGGAAGTTTTAAATATCTTTTGTGTAAATTTCTCATTCATATCCTGAATTGTTTTTCTAAGTTCTTTGTATTGGTTTTTAGATTTCTCTTGCATTTCATTGATATTCTTTAAAATCAATACTTTGAATTCTTTATCTTGCATTTTGAGAATTTCTTCTTGGTTAAGATCTATTGCTGGATAACTACTGTGTTCTTTGGGGGTGTTGTATTTCCATGCATTTTCATGTTTCCTGTGTCGTTACACTGATATACATGTATCTGGTGTAACAGTTGCTTCTTCCTATTTTTGAATTTACTTTCATTGGTGGGGGTGCTTTTTTCTAAATAAGTATCTCTAGTTTCGATTGGGTAGTGCTTTTTGGCTTTGCTTCTGAGTGCATATGGTAGTGAAGTCTCTGTATGATTTCTTTGGCTATAAACAACATTAGCAATATTTGTGGTTTCCTTGATATAGTAGGATATGATTATTAGTAGGGGCTGTAGTGTAGTTCTTCTAGGGACTATAATGCCAGATGGGCCCATCTTCACTCTTTAGTGGTAGTGGTGGTGGGGTAAGTGCATCTATCATTGTACCCCAGGGAAGAGTATGCCAACACCTGCCTGCTTCTGGCAGACTAATTCTTGGGCCTTTGGATGGCTTTCTTAAATTCCAGTTTTGTTAGCAGTGGACCCAGGCAGGTGAGTGATCTCTTGAACCCCTAGATGGCCAGTATGACATGGACAATTAAAACAGTGCTTATGAGATGCTCTTCTAGGTCCCACCCACTGTGTGCTTGCATTGACAGTAGTTGTGATGGGCTGTGTAGGCTGGACTCCAGACCAACAGGTGATGCTTTCAGTTAGAAGCTAGCTCAGGTAGTAGTGGTAGGGGTTTTAGGCCCAACCTCAGTGCCCTGGGATAGTTCTCAGGTACTCCAAGTGGTCGACTGGCTTATGTAATCCCCAAGACCTCAGACCATCCGTCTCTCTAATGGGGAGATGATGAAGTTGGACAAAATTGGAACCAACAACCTTGTGCTGCTGCCCCCCCAATAGCAAGTGTATGCACTGGCTATGATGGGCAAGGGCATGACAGTCTTCAGACTCCTGAGAGAACGCTCAGATGAGGAGGAGCAGCTGTCATGCTGAGGTCCTGCCACAGTGGGTGGGAAGGCTGGCTCCGGAGGCCACAGCTTTGGCAGAGGGTGAGGGACACACATCCCTCTCACATTCTAACCTCACAATGGCTCACTCTCTAGTCCCAACTATCACAGCAGACCTGGCTGCCCCACCAGACCCAGTAGTCCAAGCCTAGCACACAACTCAGCTCTGGGATACAGAAGCCTCCACCCAGCTCCAGACCAAGCCCCCATAGCAACTCTCATCCTACTCAAGTGTGAGGGGTGGCACCCACTTGCCAGCATCTGCAGCCACGGCTCATGCCATGCCCACTTCTCAGTCCTGCTTATGGCCCAGTTCTGCAAGCAATGGCCCAAGTTTCCCTAACAGCTAGTAATGGCTCTGATGGGTCCTAGGATAGGGCACAGTTTATTAAAAGGATCGAAAATGGTATCTTGCTGTAGTGACTTAGGTTTCAGAAAGGGTATTGAACCCAGAGCAACATCCCTCCCTGGAACTATTTCTTCTCACAGTCTCGTGGAAGTTCCCTACGGTAAATTCAGGACTCAGGAAAGTCAGAGTGTTGACATGTAGCCTGAATTGTACAATTAATTCTGTAGTGGGAAAAATGGAAAACAGAAAATCTCACTCACCTTTTCCTCATATTGAGGAGTCACTCCCAGCTCCCTGCTAGTCCTAACCAAGCAGGCCTCTTTTCTTTCTCCTTCCTAGTTGTTAATGTTTCCTGTCACATTTCTGTTGAACTCCCTCCCATTATTCTCTCTTGGATAATGTATTCAAAATGTGATCATACATACCTTGTTTTGGTTCTTCTATGTGCGTGAGGCGTGCATGAAATGCTTCCAGCCAGCCATCTTGAGGGGGAAAAAAACATTATTTAGTATTTCAATAGCTAATATTTTTTTAAAAAGACCTGCCATGGATTAGGGAGTAAAGGGGATATATAAGCAGAGCACAGCTTATTTTTAGGGCAGTGAAACCATTCTGTGTGATACTATAATGGTAGATACACATCATTACACATTTATCCAAACCCATAAAATGTACCACAAGCACAAACCCTAAAGTAAAAGTCCTAAAATTGTGGACTTCAGGTGATAATGATGTGTCAATGTAGGTTCATCAATTGTAACAAATACATCAGTCTGGTGGGGGGGTGACAGTAGAGGAGGCTATGCCTGTGCACTCAAGGGGTCAATGGGAATTCTCTGTGCCTTCTGCTCAATTTTGCTATGAACCTAAAAGTGCTCTAACAAATAAAGCCTATTAAAAATAAAGACCTGTAGGCAGAAATTATTTTCTGAGAGATAAAGAGATTTATTTTAAATTTTCACTTAGATGTTTAAGAAAACTGTTCTTTTTCAAATTATTTAAAACAAATTAATGCTTATAATTCTTCAGGCTCTGCCCACAGATGACACATGTATTAAGACTTTATCTACTCAAGCGAATGAGTAAATTGCATTTAAATACCAACATTATAGGTCTATTTGTTCTGAAATCTTCCTCCCAAAGATTCCTCCGCCCTCTTGCCTCCTCTTCCAAGCCAAGAAGGTCACTTGCTCTTACTGTAGTGCAGAACTATACTTTGTTTTAGATGTTACTGTTAGTCATCACATTAGTCATTTTCAACTTCCTTGAAGCAATATTGAAACCTTCTTTTCCAGCTCAATTACCTGCTATGACTAGAGCTGAATCACCCCTTCTCCAATCTGGGGGTCTGGCTAAACTCTCAACTCAGTGACTGGGTGTATATATGAAATGGGGTCTGCCCAGAGGAGAGAAAATAGCAGATAGAAACAAGCCACACAGTATACTATTGCATCTATGCTGAGCATAATCCCTCATCAGAAAGAAATTTTCTTTCCTCTGCACAATTTTCTCAGTGGTTAAGATACTTTTTTGAAAAATTAAATAAGTGTTACCAAAAAAGCAGAGAGGTTCATGGAGCCACAGGGATGGGTATTGTGGCTCATGGCAGCCTCCTCCCCTTTTATTTAAGAAAAAAAAAATACTCATCCCTGTTTCTCTCCTTCTTCCTATGCCCCCAAAACAATATGATTGTTTCAGGGGATATAATTTTGCATTTCAATTTCTTCCCAACACACAGTGGAAAAAATTGCCAAACTGGAGTCTGAAACCAGAAAGTCATGCAGAGCTTTGTGTGCACTTTGGAAGGAGGGGGGAAGCGATGAACAGAAAGGAAGCAGAAACCCATTGTGCTGGTCTGGTCTGCAGCCAAACTACCCCACTTGCTCCTGCTTCTGGTGCTTCAGGGAGTTTGTTTTTCACGTTATTTAAGGCTAAGAAAAAGAAAAATGTATTAGAAAATGGGGGGATCGGTTCCTCAAAATGGTATTATTTAGCCCAGCAATCATGACATTCAAAAATGAAGGCATGAGACTGTATTTTTAAAAGTCTTAAATGAAAGTCATTATAAAATGTAACTTCTGTATCCTATTAAAGATCAAACCTCAGTTCTTTGATGTTAAAATCTGGGGTTAGTTTTTTGTTTTTTTTTACAACAATCAAATAAGGGGCTCATCCCCACACTGTACATTTGGAAATAAAAGAAATGATCGTTTCTACTAGCATCTCAGAAATAAGTCACATGGCGCTGCATGCTTCATTAGAGCCTAACAGGACAGTAGAGTGCCATGTTGGAACACAGAAGGCTGGCAGTGGGCAGATGCACTATAAAAGGTTATCTCTCAACCTGCTGATTCCCCTTCTCTTTAGGAAAACTCAGCCCTAGAAAGCTGAAAGGTAAAAGTCAGTTGTCCTTCTATATGTCAGAATATTTTCTCTTTTTTAAGAAGTATGGAGGGGAGAGTCATGGATTAATCATTAACTCTTTCCAAATAAGTGTTATCAGAACATAATATAATTATAAAATTAATCATGTTATTGTCTTCTCAACCGTGACCTCTTTTAAAAGATGATAGATTCATACGTATATACATATATAAATATAAAAAAACCTATATAATTTATAACATAATATACGATGTGATATATGTTATATAGTCTTCTATACCTAACATATAATATCCATGTGAGTGAGATATGTACATACATATATCAAGTATCTAGCAATAGCTTGACAACTTTGAGTTTTCTCAACTTAGGAAAATGCAAGTTATGCAATAGTGAGAGGAAAAAAACAATACTGTTAGGAATTAGTTTATATTTCTATGCTATATTTCTATGACCATGGCATTATATTAGGAATAATAGAAACTTTGGGTTTAAGTAAACAAAAACAAGATAATAAGAAAGGATCCTCACTGATCCTTGTAATGTAAATATATTGGTTTACTGTGAAAGTTTGTGTTACTCTGACATATGCTCCATTGCTAGGTGGGTGGATCCCTTTCAGACCCAAATAAGACTTTTCAATTCTATCAATAAGGATGCTAGATGTCCAACCTCCAAATGCCCACTGTGCGCCCTTAACCTTTTGTACTAAAGCACCCATAATTCTCTTAAGACTGTTAAGACAAATAATGATGCATAGCACTTTCAGGAGTTTCAGTTCATGGGAACACATCCAGAGGTGTGGAAACACATCAAACCTCACGGCAGTGACAAAGAATCAGTCGTTCACTTTTCACTAAAAAACATTCATACACTTACCATTTCTGACGTGCCTAAAACACACCAAACGCTGTGCCAGGTATAAAATGTCAACAATAGGTCTAAACTCTGTTCTTGAATGTTTTGCTTGAACCTTGTTCTTTCTCTTATCACATTCTACTGAACACTTGAGGCTCTGTAGACTTGGGAAAAACAAAGTATTTTTGTTTAATTCTCATTACTTATGTCAACAAATTTTCATAATCATAAAGTATTTATATAGATTGTTTCAAGTATAATAGAATCTCTGCAAGCTGACCACCCAAGGGACTGTAACAAAATGGTCAATAGACGGAGGTGGTCAACATAAGGAACTAGGCCCACTGTACTGATATGTACATGTCGTGCTTGTCCAGTCTGTGAAAATTAGGCCACCATAAGAAGGGTCAGTGCAGGGAGGTAGTCAACTATGGAGGTTCTGTAGTTAGACCTCCTAAACCTATGACTTTCCTTTCTTTTAGTAATTTGAGAGGGGAAATCTCTACCAGCCCTCTCTATCTTTACTTTTCTGAAAGAGCTGTATTGCTCTTGACTCCTCCTCCCTTTAGGATATAAATCTGGCTTTAACATTGTGAAATTCTGTATCACTGGAAGTAGATATAAATCCAGCAACCACAGAAATCCCAGCTTTCCATCCCAGAACCAAGGTGACCACAACACTAGAGATGTGAATAAGGGAATTTTCTACCCCATTTCTGCAACAAATTCAGAATATGAGATCAGGTTACCTACTCTCTAGAAACTAGAGGCAAGGGGCATGAGACAGCCAACTTCTTCTGGTACTTCAAAGGGAGAAATTTTTTAGTCTGTGCCTCTCCCAGAAGTATCTTAAAACCAAAGATGTAGTTGTGAAAAATATATATATATAAGCTAAATATGTTCACCTGTTGCAACAGAAAGCTGTTATGAATGGCTGCATTTTTACTCTTAAACATCTCTCTCAAATATTAGATCCTAAAACTTCAAATTTCAAACCTCCTTAAAGAGGCCATAAAGAGTTATTGAAATGGTGACATTTTACTTCAAATTATTTTCTACTGATCAACTTCGCCTCCTCTTAAAGGTACTAGAATTTTAGTCACTAGCCTCAAATGTCAGCTTCACTCCTAGAACAGCCCTTACTACCTTCCGGACTTCGCTTGCTATGTGATTAAGAATATGCCTCTATCAATTATTTGCCCAACTTATTGTTTTCCTTTTTTTCACACTCTCCATGTCTACTCCTAGTATGTCTACACTCTAGTATTAGCAAAACATGTGTCTATAATAACTTGGTTTTTAAAAATATAGAAAGACTAACTTTTAGCCTTGCACAAATATCAAGCATGTAAAGGTTTCTATACAGGGAAGGTAGAGATTGAACTTGGAAGTGCAGTGGGACAGTGTTCCCAAATCAAATACAGGTTTGATCTCTGGACTAAATTGGTTAACAATAAAATAAATGAACATAGAATAAATATGCCAATGCTGTCCTCAAATACTGTACCTTAGTTTGCTAATGTTTGAAGACGTCACAGGCTTTTAAAAGCGTATGTGTTCAAGGCAACATTTAGTTTGGCAAATTTCACTCTCCATTTTTTGGAGGTTATAGGGTGGGGGTTGGTCCTAAACCTTTTTGGCATGCCTGAAAGAGAAGGATTTAAGTCGAGTTCATTATCTCTTTAGTGCAAAAGTCTGGGAAACGAAGAGGCTAGACCAGGGAGACTCAATCCAGCTAGCATTCCTTTTTGTTTTTCAAGCTGCCCTGACAATAATGCGGCAGGGTGAAAAGATCAGGAACACTTTATACACATTGTGCTAATTACTGCAAGTACTTAAAGTTGTAATTAGCTTATTATACTGCAGAGATCCTAACATGGCATGTCTTTCAAAAGAATTTCTCTCCAGATCATTAGTGGGAAAGCTAACAACATCTGCTTCAAATAAAATCAACCAATTAGCACAGGCAACTCCACATAGTTTGCAATCAGAGAATTATATTGTGCCAAGTGCTAATTTCAATGTGAATGCTATCTCCTTCTCATATCCCACGCTTCTCTGCCAGCACAGCTGGTGTTTAACACCACTGACTTCAGCGAAGTCTCCAAAAACTTATGTTAATTTGAAATAACCTAATCAGAAGTGTGCAATACAGACTGAGGTTGATCTCAACTTAATTAAAACTGACCTTGTCACTTCACTGCCTGTAAAACACCATCATCTCACCATTTATCACTCAACTACCACAAATATTCCATTTATGTGAAAATCCAGGAAGGTGGGTTCCAAACCACTAGACTTATTTTCAGAAGTACCATGAGCGCTGGAGTTTAATGGAAGGAGCGGTCTGCCTGTAAGTACAGGGCAACAATAAAGGTAATTCAGGAGACTCAAAATAACTTGTCAGCCATACCCATGAAGGTTGCTTCTGCCCACTTCCGTTGGCACGAATGGCACACTCACTCCAGAGACTGGCAGGCATCAGCAGATGTGAAGGCTTTCATTTTAAAATTAATATCTCACCCAGTACCTTTCAGTGAGCTGAATCGTTCAGTCAATAACCATGACATGGCAGGTGTGATGTGTACAAGGCACTAAATTCTTCTGCCAAAGGTACTAGAAAACATCTGTTCACATGCGTGTGTGTGCATGTCAATGGAGGAACTGCTGAGAAATCTGACAGCACGTAGAATATTTAATATGCTTGTATTCACTGAAATAAAATTAAAAACAAAGATCATATTTTTGTGGTGCTATCAAATACACCTCGCTTAACTGTCATTAAGTCCACAATCCTATGTTTTTATAGGTACATGGTCAACTGTCAAATTAAGTAGCCACTATTCTAATTTTCTGCACATTAACAAATGGTTTTTAAAAATGTCTTCCGGTTCTCATTCTAGGCTTTGTTTGGTTATTTTCATACCATCTTAGTCCAGAAAGTATTCAAGGTAATGTTAATAGTATTAAAAAACTTATCTATGGGGGTGGCACCTGTGGCTCAGTGAGTAGGGCACCGGCCTCATATACCGAGGGTGGCAAGTTCAATCCCGGGCCCTGCAGAACTGCAAGAAAAAAATAGCCAGGTGTTGTGGTGGGCGACTGTAGTCCCAGCTACTCGGGAGGCTGAGGCAAGAGAATTGCCTAAGCCCAGGAGCTGGAGGTTGCTGTGAGCTGTGTGATTCCATGGCACTCTACCGAAGCCAACAAAGTGAGACTGTCTCTACAAAAAAAAAGAAAAAACTTATCTATGAAGTAATTCCAGTGGTTTACATTAGGAAGACCTTTCATTTGTCCCAGATCATATGTTTAGCCACAGCTCAACATATTTGCTGATGTTTTTCCTCTAGTCAAGCAAGCCTGCCTTTTGTTCTTATCCCAACCCCTCCCCAGCCAATTCCAATCCTGGATTACCTCAACCCACATTGACTTCACCCAGTAACATTTATTTGCTAGGCCTTTTGATACAATCAGGTATTGATCATCTTGAATTGCTTAGTGCTTTCCAGTTCTATCTTGGCTATGTCTAGAAAGGGATATTCTCATTCCATTTATAAGGAGAACTTCTAAACTTGTGGAACAAATAGGGGACATGGGTGTCAAAATATTTGAATTCTAATCTTTACTCCTCCATGAGCTTGAACAAGTGTGACCCTGAACCATACATCAAATTGTCCAAGCCTAGGTATCTATATATATAAACAAGATCACTAGTACCTTCCTCAAACAGTCAAGATTAAGGATTTAAAGAGTATTATAGATATTACTGAATCAAAGATTTCAACTGATGTTTATTGAATGATGTACATGAGGAGTGACAAAACATTGGTCAACTATAGTTTGGGAATTTTTTTTTTTTTTTGAGACAGAGTCTCACTCTGTAACCCTTGGTAGAGTGTCATGGCGTCACAGCTCATAGCAACCTCAAACTCTTGGACTTAAGCGATTCTCTTGCCTCAGCCTCCCAAATAGCTGGGACTACAGGCCCCCGCCAGAACGCCCGGCTATTTTTGTTGCAGTTGCCACTACTATATCAACTGGCTGGGGCCGGGTTCGAACCAACCACCCTCGGTATATGGGGCCAGCCTACCCACTGAGCCATAGGCACTGCCCCCAAGTTTGAGAAATGTAATACCACCAGGAAATAAATTTACAAAGTAAGGATATAGGAAGTAGTTAGTTTTATAATGTTCATATAACTAGCCTACATGCGAACAAGAGGGGTTATTTATATTCAAAACCCTATTTTTGAAAGTAGAAAAAATTATACTCAAGCACAAAAGAAGAAACAAAGTCCATTTTTATTTGGCCTAACATAGGGTAAGTGCAATTGTCTCCATCTCACTCAGGAGATTAGGCTGTGAGAAGTTGATGTATTGGTGGAAATGAAAGCTTTGTAATGCTAAGTGCTAACTTTTCTAAAGAAAGACCAGGATGAAGGGCTCCTGATTCCTTCCAAAAAAAAGCTGTAATTTCGTAAGTCATGACAGTGGTTGAGACAATGTTATACCATGCATATGATCTCTCTTAGGATATTATAATTTGATGGTTAGACACTTCAATTCCAGATTTATAAATGTTGTATTATTTCATTCATTTGTTCAGCAAAAGTTTCCTCTTTCCTACCTGTGTGATCTTGGGCAGATTACTTCACTTCCTAAAGTTCCAGTCTGTTCCTCTATAAAATGGTAATAACATTATCTATCATTCTGATTGATGGATATAAGAAGATAGTCCATGCCACGTGTTTACTGTCTTGATATTCCTGCTACTTCTACTCTTTTCGCTACAAAAATGAGTGATATACGATTCCTAGGATGATCCTGAACATGATTCCCTTTTCAGATATCAGATGTTATCTCCTTTGTGGGTCTATCTCTAGGCAGAATTACTCACCTTCTATTTAGTTTCATGGAACTTTGTCTCTATTTTTATTGGAGCATTTACCACATGTACAGTGATAATGCATTTAGATGATTGTCTTCCTGCCAAATTTTTTAGCTACTCAAGAGCAGGAATTTTCATCTCAATCTTTTTGTTCTTAATGTTGATCAAGTGCTACATACAGGAGGAATCCAATGAATATTTGTTGACCAAACGAATGAATACTTTCATTGATGTCGTATACAAGGACATAAACATTACAACTATTATTCTGAAATACCATACTCCTCTAAAGTTAAGAATAACAAGCTAAGAAACTCATACACTTAAAAATATAACACAGGTGCTGATTAAACTTTACACATTTCTGAAGCTTTTTTCCTAGCCTATCATGCTTCTCCTAGAGTCCTTTGTGACCCAAAGAATTCAGTCAGAAGGATTCTGTTAGTTTTTTGTGTTTACTAACAAGACAATTAAATAAAGGACTTTGCCACTTAAGAACTCCTCTCCCAAAAAGTCCAAGTTCAGTGAGTGAAACTACTGCATGGCAGGATAGCAGGTGACAGAAATTTGCAACTAACCTCTTAAATGTAGTAGAAAATTCTCCAGTGAAAATCTTTATCATTTCTCAGAGAATCATTCAGGCAGAAAATATAACTACAGTTAGAACTTTAAAAAAAAACTGTATCCACTAAAGCATCATTTATCTAGAATAAATAGAAACTAAAGTAGCTTAAGATTCAAAAAAAAAATTGCATTGGTGTTCTTATGACCCTGAGGTCTTTGAATGAAATTATGTCCTATATTTTAAGACTAAATGTATTTCATCTCTAATGATGACATTAACATTGTTAAAATGTGTATGAACTAACTGAAGGTGACCATCTAACTTTTTCAGGACTATCTCAATTTCACATTTTCTATTGCTGTATAAGTAGACATATATTTATTGAAGCACATATCCCAATTTAGAATGCAAAAATTTTGGTTTTCATATTTAATTATGAATCCTCAGTTAATTGGAATGTGCAAAGAACTCAAAACATTGGAACTGGATTTCCAAATTTAAGTATCTGATTTATGCTTTAAAATAAATATTTGTGTATCATTTGTGTGTCACTTCATATGTGGGTTAATTAAACAAAGTGAGAGAATTCCAAGAATGGATTTGAACCAACTTTGCTTCAGCACAAATTGGTAATGGCAGAAGTTCTCCTACTGTCCTTTTCTCAGTTGAATTAGCTCTTTCTTTCTTCTACTTCTCTCATTGCATGGAAAACCTTCTTAATGCCCATGTTATAACAACTTCCATTCCAAAAAGCTCAGACAATGGATGATGTTTACTTGCTGTTTGCAAACAACAGAATCCACAGAGTTGCCAGCAGATGCCCTTGATTCACTATGAATGAGGAAGGGAATTATAGAAAATCAGTGTGCATTGTGTGTCCAGCTGAGATGGTTGCTAGTAGAACAGACTCCAGGCAAAATTTCAGAGCACAAAAGCGTACCTTCTGAAACTTTTCCATTCTAGGTCACCTCTATGAGGCTGAATATTTCCTTTGCATCTCTGTTCAAGATTATGTTTAGCCCTCAACTCCTTTAAACTGCCTTTCATTTTCTCAAGACCTGCTAGTTCATCTGATAAAATTAATTGAATGTGATGGGTAAGGTCATACTTCTCAGATGTTATATTTTAATAAAACAAATCTGAAGATTCAAAGATCTTAACCAAAGCAATAGGTTTTTAAAACCAAAAAAAAGAAAGAAAAGCAAGACAAAGAAAGAAATCCCTCATACCACTCTGGTCAGTGAAGAACTATTTATCAAGAACTGTGATAGGTCTGAGATCTTACCCTACTTACAGGCTGACAAGTTAGACTGCCACAGTTTCATAGATGCTGGAAGAGGACAAGAGACTCCCAGATGAGAGATAAATGACTTTAACACAGCATAGCCAGCAGCATGAGGATCATGTTTGTGTCAATTCATCTTATCCCATATGTTCCGCACAGAGGGGCTCTGGTAGATGCTGCAACTTTAGTGAGTATGCAGCACAGCTGAGGAACCCCAAGCTTAGGGAACCTGAATCTTTTATAATGGGCAGTTAGCATGTCTACTCATTGCCCCATTAAAGGAGGTTATTTTTATTATATTAGACAATAAGCAAATATACCATCTCACTCAGGGGCTTTTTATTTATTATCTTCCAAGGCTATTTGCCATATAAACATCCTAGAAAAGAGAATATAGCACAAAGGCCAATCAATGTCTCCGCTCATAAGATGTGCAAAAATTTGAGAGATGCACAGAGAATTGTCTCCCAATATTATTCAGGAAAAGTTATTCACCAGCTATCCCAAATGATACTTTTAGGCTACTGATTCTCACCTGGAAAACTAATAAACTTGTATACAAGGCCTGACAGTTAAGTTCGTAAACTTGCCACTGTGTTCTTACCACTCAGTAAGAGTTCATAATCTTGGGGTATCAGTGTGTCACAGCTGTGTTTGTGGTGGCATGTGGCAGGGTCCTGCTGAGTGGTGTTCATTATTATTTTTGTGCATTTTGTCTGTCATCGCGAGAATGTTGGAGCTTGAATTAGAGCAATGAACACATGTAAAATTTGTTAAACTTGGCAAGAAAGGAAGTGAAACCAGCGACATGTTAGTCCAAGTTTATAGGGATAATTCCATGAAGAAAATGGCAGTGTACAAATGGATTAAATGTTTTTCTGAAAGGAGAGAAAGCATCATTGGTGAAGAGAGATCAAGGCGGCCAGTAACAAGCAGAACTGATGAAAACATTGCAAAAATTTGTCAAACTGTTGAGTCCAAATTGCCAGCTGATTGTAAGAAGCACAGAATACCAAGCAAACATGGATAGAGAAACGGGTATAAAAATTTTAACTGAGTATCTTTGCCAACAACTCATGGCTCTTGCATCATGACAATGCACCAGATCACACAGCAGTGTCTGTGAGTGAGTTTTTAGCCAGTAAACAGATAACTGTATTGTTATAACACCCTCCATACTTACCTTATCTGGCCCCCAGAAACTTTTTTTTAACCCAACGATAAAGGAACTATGGAAAGGAAGATGTTTTGATGATATTCGGGGCATCAAGAGGACTATAATGACTATAAGAGCTCTGATGGCGATTCCAGAAAAAGAATTCTAAAATTGCTTTGAAGAGTGGACTAGGTGCTGGCATTAGTGCAAAGCTTCCCAAGCAGAGTACTTTGAAGGTGACCATAGTGATACTCAGCAAGGAAGTGTGTAACACATTTTCTAAGATGGGTTCAGGAATTTAATTATCAGAGCTCATATTTCAGGAACCCACCCTAGAGATTTTGATTCAGTAGGTCTGGAGTGCCACCTGACAATATGCATGTTTAAAAGATCCCAAATTAAGTTGATTCTGTCGTTTCCTGCTTCCTCCTTTCTGCACTGTCGTACATTACAGCTTATTTCACTGATGTGTAGGAAGTAAATGGAATCAGAATTGGAGGGAAAAATGATGACAGAAACAAATAAAGAACAAAGGAAAGACACAGAGAGGAAAGAAGTTGGTCTTCTCTTATTTGAGGTGAGCAGTATCAGGATTTGCATTCCGGGGCTTTGTACATGGCAGTGAATTTCTACTTTGACGTTCTCTGGGAGGGAACCAGGTTATTTTGCTTTCCTGAGCCCAGGACTCAGAACCAGGGGGGTATGATCTAATACGCTAGACAAATCTAAAGGACGAAGTTTATGCTTAACAAAATGTCCCTGTACTTATTTATTGTCTTCTCCAATTGGGCTCTAGTTCACTTTGCCCCTGGGACTTAGAAAGTTTCCTGAGTGGATAGTATTGGATTTCTCCTCCCAAGTAATATTTATCCATTGAAATAGTATGTTTAAAATATGAGTGTTCATATTGATGTTAGTCATACTGACAATACAAAGATTTTTAAATGAGAAATTTCTCCTGTGATTTTGATGCTATTTTAAAATTAGGCCAAATTATACCTTTATTTTTATAAATACAGCTTTCATTAACTTCAGAAAGAGTGGCACATGAGCCTGTAGAGATATCAGTAAGTATCTCATTATTTATTTTTTTAAGCATGACATGGTACACGTAGACCATATATTTGATGCCCTCTGAGATCAAATTAAAGTCCCCCAATGAAAACAACTATGCAGACCCTACAATTGGAATAATGATCCCCTTTCAATCTTTGTTCTCTTCAACTTCCCTGCTATATTTAATGCAATTATTAATCTCGTTGAGGCATTCTAGTCCTTTAACTTTCATGATATCAAATTGGGGGGGGTTACATAGTCATTTTATCATTTTAATAAAATACAAGAAATTTTACAATACTTTTCTAATACAGAAAAGTGTTAGAAAACAAAGAATTATTACAAACCCTATCATCCAGAAATAAGCATGGTTAATATTAGGTGGAAAATATTTCAAATTTCTCTCTATGCCTGTAGAGATGGAAAGAAGAAATGACAGATGTATACATATAGATTAGAGAGGGAAAGATAAATAGATGTGGAAACATAAAATGGGGAAAGATGGATTGATAAAGACCCCCTCGTAAAATGACATTATATTCTGTCGTTTTTAATAAGATGTATCAAAAAAATTATATGAAATTAAAAGAAAGAAAAGAAACCACAGAAATTTCAAGTTTAAACTGGCAGGTTGAAGATGTGTAGTTAGCTCCACTGTATCCTAAAACCTCATTGAAATGAGATCAAATAGATAAACAAGAGAAACATGTACATCTGCAAGGAAAAAGAGGATGGGAAAGAGGGCCCCCGCATAAAATGGTGGCTAAGTAGAAAGAGATACAGTTGCATGCGAAGCCAACAGTGAGAAAATCTGAAACATACCATAGATCCCCACATATCTCAGGTAGCAACAGGGAAGGCAGGGCTTAAACATTGCTTGAAAGTCTACTTAAGAAGTAGTTTGAAATTGGAACCCTCATCCACCGTAAATGGAAAATGGTGCATCTACTTTGAGAAACAATCTGGCAGTTTCTCAAATGACTAAACCCAGAGTTACCATAGGACCCAGTAACATCACTCTCAAGAAAATCGAAAACACTGAAAACATATGTCCACACAAAAACTTATACATGAATGTTCATAGCAGGATTATTCATAATAGCCAAAAAGTAGGAATAATCCAAATGTCTATCAACTACTAATGGATAAACATGTGGTACATCCACACAATGGATTATTCAGCCATAAAAAATAGAATGAAGAATTGATACATGGCACAAGGATAAACCTTGAAAACATTCCCCCAAGTGAATGAAAACAGTCAGGAAAAAAAAATCACATATTGTATTGTTCCAATTAAATGAAATGCTCAGGATAGGCAAATCTATACAGACCAAATAGACTTGTGGTTGTCTATGGCTGGGGGATAGGCAGAGAAGAGAATGGAGAGGGACCGCTAACGAGTGCAAAATTTTGCTTCAGGGGGACAAAAATGTTCTAAACTTGACTTTGATGATGTTTCTACAACTCTAAATATACTAAAAACCATTGAATTTTATACTTGAAATGGGTGGCTTATATCTCAATAAAGCTTTTTTTATCAAAAAAGAAAAAAGGAGTTACAATCCCAGATATCCTCCTGTACTCAGCTCATTCAGTCCACTAGCCCTCCTCCACCCCTTCAAAAGATTAGAGATTTGTTCTCTAGTGTGGGAAAACCTGTAGGCCTCTACACCGCCAACTGAATGCAGGTATTCCATTAAGGAAAAATTTATGCACTGAACATTGAGACCCTCAGCCTTTCTTTCTCATCAGATTCCAGAATCCTGGCAGCTAGGCAGGACCTGCACAGGGGAGCATAATCAAACCAAAATAAAGGACATCAAGTACCAGCTTGTCCTGCAACCACTCTGCATAAAGTTTGCCAACAGACACTACAACTTGGTAGTCATATGCACAGACTATGGACGTGAACTCTCTCAGGTACAATCCCAGGTCTATCATTTACTGGACATGAGGCCTCTGACAAGTTACTAACCAATCATTCTTCATCTACAAAATGGGAATAACGAGATAACCTATTTTATAGGGTTATTATGAGAATTAAATATAAAGTACTTAGAACAGGATTTGGCATAGGGTAAGCCTCTGATAGTTGTTAACTGTTACTATTATGTATACTCATTCTTGAATGTAATTAGACAAGAAAAACTAGGTAGTTACAGAAAGTCTTTAATATTACAGACAGAAATCAAAAGCAATTGGAAAAAAGCCGGTGGGAGAAACAGAAAGAATGAAAGACAAAAAAGATTCTGAATGTATATGAATTGTGCCCTGTGATTGCACCAATGTACATAATTATGATTCAATAAAATTATTAAAAAAAAAAAGAAAGATATCCTCAAAAATGTCATTAATATCCTCAGAGAGATAAAAGAAGAAGAAATTATGATCTTTGACAATAACAAAATGAACAACCACCAAAAGACAACAAAGAATGAGATAAATCTGGGTTAGAGCTAAGAAAATAACACAAAAAGGAAACCAATGTGTTCTCGGGCTGGTAAGGCACAGAAAATTCAAAATGTGAATATTGTTCACTTTCAATGACTGGACAAGCATATAGTGGGCACCTACTTGAGGGTCAATTCTGGGCTATTAATATTTTGAGTAGAAGAGAGAAAATGGTAGAGTTAAAAAGGAAAACCCAATAAAGAATCTGCATTATAATGTAGAATATAATAATATAGAACCACCTAGTGTGGGTTTTCCAACATAGAGCTCAATAAATATTTAATGTATTAATAAATAAAGCAATCAATGACTGGAACTTCCAGAGAAGCCACAAGCCACAGGCCATTGAGAAGTGAGGTACTAGCATGGTAAATCTTTTCTAGAAAACAATTTGACAATATGTCTCATGAATGTTCAAACAACTTACTACCTTTAATAATTCTATTTCTAGTAATTTATCATCCACATAAAATCTCAGAAATGTAAAAAATATTTATGTACAAACATCTTCAGTGCAGGGCCATTCCATTATCAGAAATAACAGGAAAATCCAAGTATTTAATAATAGAGCATCACTAAATATACTTAATATATCTCTGTATCATGAAATTCCGGGTAATTATTAAAGAATGGTTTTCAAGGACATTTCATGACAATATGGAAACACAGGACACAAAACTATACCAAGTTTTAAAATGCCAATGACCTTGCAACCAACAGTAGGCCACTGTATTTATTAGAAAAGATATAAACCTTAAATTTATTAAGGGAGGTGAACATAATTTAAATCACTGGATGCTAAGTCAACGTACACTCAAAGACCATTCAGAAAAAGAGGGGAATCCAGAGGTTAGACTGAAGATACTCTTGTGATTTAGCCATGAAGAAAGTATGAGCTTGTAATTGCACTTCCTCAACACAAATCACCGTTTCTCTAAAATCCTGAACAAAAAATGTCTTCCTTTCAATTCAATTTTCTTTCCCACTGAACTTGCATTTAAACTCTTTATCTCAAATCCTGTCTCCAACCCGCTTCTACCTTTCTGTTGTTACTTCCTCATTTGCTTCCTCTATAAACACCCGTACTTACCCCTATGTATTTCTTTTTTGTTCTTCTAGCCTAAGAACTTCTCCATTGTTCCAAGTTATTCCTACCAAAGTTCTACAACAAAACTTTCACAAACACTTCAGTGATTCTTCAGTTCATACACTGCCCCTAAAACCCACAAAACAATTAAAACTGATATGACAGGTTTATAATTAATGTCTAAAACCTATGGTACTAAATCTTGCTGCCATGGGCATCTATTCTTTCTCCCCAACTAGACTGTAATCCTCCAAGGAGGATGTATTATATCCCTTCACCTCATCTGACACAGATCCATACAAACCATAGAGAAACATATGTGAAAGATGTCATCTCTCTTTAATAAAAATGAGTACCCAACACGACCATGCAAGATAAGCTTCTTATTCCTAAATAAAACTTCTTGTGTTTATAAGTAATACCCTAATAAAGTCCAAACCCCTTTACTGATGGATTCTGACATGTTACTTCAGATGACAAAGCACAAAATGAAAAAAATTACCAAAACATTTTACCAAATGCACATCTTTAAATGCATCTTGTTGATTCCTTTAGGTGATGTCTGAGGATCATGATTTACATGATCATGTAGCCAGCTCTTAAGAAAAACAGGAAACAGGGCAGCTGAACGCAACATGGAGGGCAGCACAAAGACGTCAAGCTTCTCTGGTACGGCAGATGTCTGATTATAAAGTAACAACTATGTTCTCTGAGCTGGAATTGAATATTCAATTTTTTCATATGCTGCCTGGGGTTGGTCTTAGGAGAGGTTTAAATTTCCTTCCTATAGAATTCTGCCAAGCATGAAAAACATTATCAATGCTTCCTAGGGTTGTTGCTTTGAGTGTTACTGAGTCTGTGAAAATACATGTGTAAACAAAAAAAGGAATGTTTGAGGAAGAAAGCAGGAATGGGTTAAATGGGGAATGCAGCCTGGATATCTGTGGTTCCCTTTCATGTGTGGCAGGAACACTAACCTGCCTTCTTCAGTGGGTCAACATCTGCTGTGCAATATGCCCTCTTCATTCTCTGCTCATGTCCTGGTTTATTTCCTCTATATATTATTTAACCATTTTACCCTCTGACTTTAATGCTCTAGAACTTCAAGCCTTAAACATCTTCTTCATCTTAACTCGCCAGCACTCACTCCCATTTCACAGGCATTGGCATCACTTGCAACTCTGGCTCCCTTACGTAGCCAGCTAGGTGACTACTTTCCCTGGTCACACTTTCCTGTCCTTTATCCTGTTGCCTCCCTCAGATCTCCCTAACATTCCTTTTCCTTAATTGCTTCCTCAGTCTCTGATGGGATGCTATTCTCCAAGAAAATCTAGCTTCCTTCTGGAGACATTTGGTGCCACTAAAATATTTAATCAATGAAGATACTAGAATCTAGATTTACCTATTCTATTATATACCTCTCATATCTACTTAAACATTTACTAATTTATTTTCATAAAGTCTAATTTACCATTTTTTTTCTTTTAGAGTCATATCTAAGAATTCTAAGAACTCTTTGCCCAAGAAGATTTAGGGATGGCAAGTAAGCATATAAAGTTACTCAACATTATTTGTCATCAGGGAGATGCAAATTAAAACTACAATGAAATACCACTACCTGCCTATTGAAATTATTTCTTAAAATGACAATACCAAGTGTAGACAAACACGAAGCAACCGAAACTCTCATTATTGTATATATGAATGGCACACATCTGCTCTGGAGAACAGATTGGTAGTTTCTTACAAAGTCAAACATAATTGTCATATGACTTAGCAATTCCACTTTTAGATATTTACCTACAGAAATAAAAATTTGTGCCTATACACAAATATTAATACCAGCTTTATTTATAACTATCAAGATAGAAACAACTCAAATGCCCTTCCCCCAGGGAATGGGTAAACAAACTGTGGCACATCTCTACAATGGAATAATAGCCATAAAGAATGAATGAACTACTAATATATGCAACAAATAGATGAATCTTGAAAGCACTTTTTCTGAGACCACATTCATAGGGCTTCCTACTATATGATTCCACTTATATGACACTCTGGAAAATGCAAAATGACAGGGCTGGGGAACAGATCATTGCCAGAGCCTGGGGATGGGGAAAACATGGACTACAAAGGGGCCTTGAGAGAAGAGTTCAGAGTAATGGAACTGTTCTGCATCCTGACTGCAGTAGCAGATACAGGGATGTATGCATTTGTTGAAACCCATACCACTGTCATAATTTATAAGAGTGAATTTTACCATATGCAAATTTTAAACTAAACTTTTTTAAAAATAGAAGTGTGAATGAGAACAGAGAGCAAAGGAACATTTATACAATCTTGCGGAGGTGTAAATTGGGATAATCACTTTGGGAAGCAGTTCAGCTTCATCTTATAGAGTTGAATATGGACATATCTTCTGGCCTAGCAACTTACCCCCATAGAGAACTTTGTGCATCTGTACCAGAAAACATAGAGAGAGGTGCTCATAACAACACTGTTCGTCACAGCAAAAATCTGGAAACAACTAAAATTTCCACTAACAGGAAAATGGACGAATATACTGAGAAACACTGAGGGTTAACACTCAGTTCAGGGGGGAGTGGTAGCAAGTCATTCCCGCTATGTGACCTTTGCTGTCGTTTCTGTTGGCTAGCTCTTGAGTCTACAAACCTCCCATCACTTCTGCGAGCCCCAATCCCTCAAGTAAATAACGTTTTTTCTTGTGATGGCCTGAGCTGGTTTATGTTTCTGGCAACCAAGAACCCTGAAAGGTTCAAAGCCCAATCCAAACTTAGCATCTCTCTTCAACACATGTAGACCCCATCACCTTCCAAATCATTAACACTCAAACCTAGCATCACTTCAACAACTTCATCTGCCTCACCACTCTGTCATTTCTCTCTTCAACTTGTCACAAACCTGTCTGAAATAAAAGCAGGCCTCTGTGAAATTACAGCAGCAGACAAAACCTGTTTAAATCCTGCTCATCTTCAAGAACCAGTTCAAAGTAAGCTCTTATCTTAGCCCCATCTCCTATGCCTAGCCAGATACAACTACTCCTTGTTCGGAACTTTTATAGCACAATTTCCCTACTTTCCTGCCTTATTAGTGCATTTAACTGATGTTTATTGTATACCTACTATGTGTCAAGAATCGTTTTTCTTAGGGCTAGAAATACAGCAATAAACCAAACAGACATCAATCCCTGTCCAGTGGGGTGACAGGCAATGAACAAAATAATATGCAAAACATACAGTAAGTTAGAGAGTGACAAGTAAGGAGGAAAAAGCAAGCAAAGAAGGCCCAGTAAATGTCATGGAGTGTACCATTGCAGATAAGATGGGCACAGAAGGCTTCACAGAAAAGGTGACATTTGAGAAAAGACCAAAAGCATGGGAGGGAGTGGACTGAGTATCTATTTTAGGGAAGATCATTCAAGACAGAGGGAATAGCAAATCCAAAGTCCCCAAGTGTGAAAAATGTTAGATTATTTTTTAAAGAACAAAGAGGCAGAGTGGGAGGAGGGGTTGGGGGTGGAGAGTAGTAGAACAGGAGGCAAGGGAGGTCATGAGAGACCAGGTCACAGAGTCTTAATGAGCCTGATAAGGATCTTGGCTTTTCTTAGAAATAGATTGGAGGCTGTTGAAGAGTTTTCAACAAACGTGATCTAACATAGTTTGTTTCTTTTTTTTTCTTTTTTGCAGTTTTTGGCTGGGGCTGGGTTTGAACCCACCACCTCCGGCATATGGGGCTGATGCCCTACTCCTTTGAGTCACAGGCATCACCCCAGCTAACTTAGTTTTAACAGGCTCATTTTGGGCTGAGAATAGGTGGTGGGGGTGAGGGCAGAAGGAGGAGGGAGACAGTTAAGAGGTGGTCGTCCTTTGGCAAGATGTTAGTGGACACAGCATAGATTTTTAATCTCCCTTAGCTCCTCTCAAAAATAGAAAGAACAAGGAGGGAAGCATATGAAAAGAATTTAAAAATTAATTCAAGGACAATGTTTTTGACAAACAAGGTGAAAAATGAATCCCCATGAACGCAGAACACAAGTTTGATGCAATGAGAATATGGCGACAGAACCTCTGAAGAAAAGGAGAAAAGACAAACGTTTCTGATGATCCTAGGAACCAGGGAACTCCAAAATTGCTATTCAGTCATCACCATGAAAAAAAAGGAGTTTTTCCTAGAAACAGAGGGCTCAGTGGACCAATCTGAGATAAGCAGTTGAAACAGGAAGTGTTTCTCAGCCCCTCCCCAGGGAGGTCTCAGTTGCTGGACCACCCAGTCCCACAGGCCCTCTGCGAAAGTACAGAGCTCCACGCTGAGGACAAAGCGCAGGCAGAACTCCCAGGTTACAAAAGAAAAGAAAGACAAGAAACAAATAGTAAATCCGGATTCAGGGGATAGCGGCAGGAGAAACCAATGGAGGCAATTTTCAGAAATAACTGGAAAAACTGTTACACAGAGTCTGTGTTTTGTAGTACTTCGAAGTAACAAGAGACAAGGCAGCCCAAGAGCTCTGAAGCTCGGGAAACTGTCGCGGTCCAACCCTCAGGAACTTCCTTACAAGAGTACAGACATACTTTTCTCACTTAAACATGAGTAACAGAAACAGAGAGCATTCAACCCAATATGAAAAGATACTGGATTTTTTTTAACATTCTCCTTCTCATGGGGATAAAATTGATGGGACAGCATGTAATCATTATACACTCTGGCAATGTAAACATAGTACAACTATCAAAATAGGAGGAAGAAGAAGAGATGGTAAGAAAAGGACAATATGCTTATTTGTTGCCTTATAAAGCATAAAAGGGAATTATTTTAGAACAGACATTCTGGGAGAGGGTGGGAAGGCAAAAGAGGTTACTGGTTAATTTAATATTGCTCATGGAAAAAAAATATATATTGCTCATGGAAGATAACTGTGTTACCAAAAACCTCTGTACCTCTGGATATGAAGGAAGGAGACTGTTTATGGTAGGATCCCAAAGCTTGCCAGAACAATAATAACAATGTTGGAACTGTAAGTCACACTGCAAGTCAACAAGCCACATTGACAAACATTTGAACGGCTTAGAAAAAATGTCCGTGGTAAGGAAAAGGACTTATCCCGCAGTAAGGAAAAGCCAGAAACCATAGATATTGGTGGGGGGGGTCACAAGTCACCCTAAGTTAAGAGAGCAGACGGAGGTGTGAGAGGACCAGGTCCTCCATATGCTTCTAGGAAATTTAAATTTCTGATGGGGCAGATAAAAGATCTGTTACATAGAAGACATAGTGTCTATTTTTGAGCACAAGAGATGTCAACAGTTGCTATGAAAAGTAGTATGGCAGAGTAGGCAAAAATATGAGCTTGAAATCAAATAGACCTAATCTGAATTCTAGTTTTCCCAGTAACTGTGACATCTTGGGTAGATTCCTTGTCTTCTCTGATTGATTTTCTCATCTCTATAGTGTCCCTAAGTTTATATACCTCACAGTATGATTGTAAGGACTGGCATGTTGAGGGATTAGATATATCTTAATCCTCGCCTCCCCTATACCCATTCTTTAAATACATTGAGATAAACTCTCCAATCACCTTTGAAGAACAACTCTAATAACATCCTGACACATTGGAAGACTCCTCTTTGTTCTGTCTTCAGAGCTTAAAACATATAGTTTTTACTCTCCAGAACTTACTTTTCTCTTTCTTCTCTTTTTCTTTTTTTTGAGACAAAGTCTTATTTTGTTGCCCTCAGGAGAGAGCTGTGGTGTCACAGCTCACAGCAACCTCAGACTCCTGGGCTCAAGCGATTCTCCTAGCTCCGCCTCCCAAATAACTGGGACTACAGGCACCCATCACAAAGCCCGGCTAATTTTAGAGACGGGGTCTTACTCTTGCTCAGGGTGGTCTCAAACTTGTGAGCTTAGGTGATCCACATGACTCGGCTTTCCAGACTGCTGGGATTACAGGTATGAGCCACCACGCCCAGCCAAGAACTTACTTTTCTTAAAATGTAAGTTCATATATAAAGTAATACTTTCTATTCTAGATAAATACTGATAGTGTTTTTAACTACTTTTTATAGTTCCTGGTCAACTGTTTTGTTATATACTACTAGGCAGTTGTTTCATTGCATTTGTGATGCAACTCATCTTTACTTTGTTTTGACTGTGACATCCTGGCTTATAAACCATGTGAGAAAAGTCTAGGATCAAAAACTCTTCATCAATGTAAGACATTAGCATTTTAGGATTATAGAAGAAAAGTTTACTCTCTAGGCACATGGAATTGAATCTAATTAAGGGCGTTTGCATCATTTCTTTTTAGAAAAAGAATGTCATTCTGTCATATTAATTTTATTTATCACCTCAATCAATGCTTAATGGCTGAGTCTAAAAAGTTAGGATGCTTGGCCATGCTGGAGAACAGCGAGGAAGATGTTGGGAATAGTATCATCATTCAATTCATACATGTTGGCAGTCGGAGGGGCTCCCTGTATTAAAATCTGATGTTTATACATCCATAGGAGTCCAACAGAACAGTTTCCACAACGTGGTGCAGCTCCAGGAGACAGGAAAATCACACTCAGTAGAGAAATACAAAATAGGCTGATTAAGGGAAATCAGAGACAGTGTGACTCTTTTCTGGCCAAAAAGTGAAGGGGGGGGGGAATCATAGAACTGCCAGACAGCAAATAACCATTACAGCTAGCTTAGAAGATGCAATTGTGTCCAAACAAACACATTATCCTTACAGGAGCTGAATAATCTTCTCCAGAGAAGCGAGTCACATTTCCATGACTCCATACTATGTCACTCTCCGGGTCTCCCATCAAGGGTTTCAAACTCAGGCCTGGTATTATATATTAGTAACCAATAGGAAGTGGTGAGGACTATGGCGAACAACAGGGCACTGGGCCGATAGCATAGGAGCAGCCTCCCTTCGGTTCTACCCGATTTGTGGCACACGGATTAGGATAGTAACTGCAAGACTTAACTATTCAAGAGAAAACGAAAAGCTGGATTTTAAAATCAGATTTTTCAGTAATCCAAACTTAAAACACTGGGTAAACCAATACTCTGCAGAACAAACAGAAGCTCATTAACCTATAGACCACTATTTTGCAACTTCTGCATGTGCCCAGAACTAGAGAAAGATATAGATACATATTTCACATGTAGATGCATAGTAAATAATTGCTATATGGGATAATTTTCAAACCAAGACAAGAATATATAACCAGGACAATTTGCACCATCTAGCCTGTGATCCTTGTATTTGATCATTGGGCAGGGGCTGAGCTCACTTGGTACTGATTACAAAAAGAGAGGCTTATGGGAAAATTTTATGATATCAGGAAGACTATGAGTGAATTCTTCTTACAATTAACTGATTCAGAAAATTCTGTGTCTATACTAATACAAAAGTAATTATATATTAGCCAACAAACATTTCATTAATACATATATTAGACTGCTAGTTTCATCCTAAGTCAGAATGCACCTGTATTCTCAAATTGTTGAAAATAACAAAAAGCTTTTTAAAAAAAAAAAAATAGCAACAATTGGCTTGGTGCCTGTGGCTCAAGCGGCTAAGGTGCCAGCCACATACACCTGAGCTGGCAGGTTCGAATCCAGCCTGGCCCGCCAAACAATGACGGCTGCAACCAGAAAATAGCTGGGCGCTGTGGCGGGTGCCTGTAGTCCCAGCTACTTGGGAGGCGGAGGCAGGAGACTTGCTTGAGCCCGGGAATTGGAGGTTACTGTGAGCTGTGATGCCACAGCACTCTATCCAGGGTGACAGCTTGAGGCTCTGTCTCAAAATAAAATAAAATAAAATAGCAACAATTTAAACCTCTTGCTAATTTACAAAGATATGCCTAGAAATTAGCTCAAAATAGATGCTACTAACTAAGTATTATTTAACTATTTTCAATTTATATTTGTTATCTTTAAAATATAAAATTGTTTCAGGTAACTTTGTTTTTGCTTCTAAAAGATAGAAAGATTGTACTTAAGTTTAAGAGTATCAGCATATCCATTCACTAGTTCTCTGATATGCAATTTTAGAAAATAATTTTCAAAAATATTTCAGCAATAATGACATCAATGTAATAAGTACCTTTTAATAGGATGAAATCTATAAACAATAAAGTTATTTGGATATCTAACATATAGAACATTTTTTAACTTTTTTTTTTTTTGAGCCTAGCATCTCACTCTATCACCATAGGTACAGTGCCGTAGCATCACAGCTCACAACATCCTCAAACTCATGGACTTAAGCGATTCTCTTGCCTCAGCTTCCCAAGTAGCTGGGACTATAAGTGCCCGCCACAACGCCAGCTAATTTTTCTATTTTTAGTAGAGATGAGGTCTTCCTCTTGCTCAGGCTGGTCTCAAACTCCTGAGCTCAAGCAATCCACCCACCTTGGCCTCCCAGAGTGCGAGGATTACAGGCATGAGCCACTGTGCCCAGTGTAACATCTTATTTTATTATAGTTACATTTCATGCAATAAAGTCTGATAACAATGAAATGGAATAATTCTGCATTTTATTATCTTCACTACGTGGGTATACAAATCTCTGTAAAATTGAACAACAGACCAACCTTCACAAAGGCAAAGGTTCTTAGCATTTCCTCATGAATAAATTTTTCATAACTGGGTCACTGGATAATTAATTATTGGCCTGAATAAGCCACTTAGCATGTTTTGCAGCTGTATGTACTAAAGCTGAAATAATACATGTTTAAAAACATTTGCTTCTTGCACCATAACTGCAGAAATAATACTGGTGTGACTGGTTATTCCTGATTTTAATTCTTATGCTCCAACTTTATAAATAATCTCTGGTGCTTACAAATACAGCAGGAGAAAGGATTACCTAAACAGAAACACTGGAATGAGCAGAAGGAGTCGCCAGGCTGATCCAAGTATTTATATGCAACTATCATCATGAAAAATGTCAGAGCTCCTCTGGGTCACCCACCATCTGGAATGATGAGTGCTGGGGCCTTCCAATTCAAACACAGCTGTAAGGACACCAACAGGTGCCCTTTTATTCTGTATCTATTGTTGCCTAATGGGGACAAAAATGGTTACTGAGCATCTGCCAACTTGATAAAATGCTGCAATTATCCTAACCGTGTAATACCTATCAGCCCTTTAACAGAGGTCTAAGTAGAAGATGCCCAGGTAAAAGTAGCTTTAATCTCACAATAGTTTTAGAATACATTTCTTTCTTCTTCCTTTTTTTTTTTTTTTTTGTCACCCTCGGTAGAGTGCTGTGGCATCACAGCCCACAGTAACCTCCAGCTCCTAGGCTTAGGTGATTCTCTTGCTTCAGCCTCCCGAGTAGCGGGGACTACAGGCGCCTACCACAACACCTGGCTATTTTTTCCTGCAGTTTGGCTGGGGCCGGGTTTGAACCTGCCAGCCTTGGTATATGGGGCCAGTACCCCACTCACTGAGCCACAGGCACCACCTAGAATACATTTCATTATTTTTGGTTTCTTCATAGAAACAACAAAAAAAGGAAAAGTGTATTTTTCCTCTTCAAGCCAAACTTGGAAATACTAAGATACATATGTATTTGATTTGAAAACACTATTGTTCCAAACTATTACTATCACATCATGTTGGTCCTAAAGATTGAAAATGGTTCAAAGTTTCAAAGTTCCTTTGCCTAAGGGATTTCTTGTAGAATTCTATTCTCTGCTATCATACTTCTATAAGTGCTTACTTTTCTTGATATATTTTTCCCATTCTGTGGGAAAAAATCTTACCACGTTGACAGTTTTGAAGTATACAGTTCGGTGATATGAAATAGTTATAATATCGTACCACCATTCCCACCATCCACCTCAATTAACACTTTTATCTTGTAAGACCAAAACCCTATACCCATTAAACCAAAACTCCCCATTTCTTCTCTCTAGCCCCTAGAAACCACCATTCTCCTGTCTATCTAATGATTTTTACTCCTTTAAGCACCTCATATAAGAGAATCATGTGACTGGCTTGTTTCACTTGACAGAATGTCATCTAGGGTCACCCACGTTTTAACTTATGTCAGAGTTCCTTCCTTTTTAAGGCTGAATAACACCCCATTGTATGTATTTTGCTTACCACTTCTTCCAGCAAAACCCACCTGGGTTGCTTTCATGTCTTAGCTATTGTGAATATTGCTGCTATAAACATGGGTGCACAAAATCTTTTCAAGACTCTGTTGTCAATTCACTTGGTTATATACCCAGAAGTAAAACTGAGGGATAATATGATACCAGTTTTAATGTTTTTAAGGCACTACCAAACTGTTTTTCACGGTGGCTGTACCATTTTACATTCCCACCAACACAAAATGGTTTCAATACCTCCACATCCTGGCCAACACCCATTATTTTCTGGGTTTTGGCAATAGCCATCCTAATGGATATGAATGACATGTTATTTCAGTATAGTTTTGATTTGCATTTCCTAATTAGTGAGGTGGAGCATCTTTTCATGGATATTTACATAACTTCTTTGGAGAAAAGTCTATTCAAATCCCTTGCCCATTTTTGAACTGAGTTTTTTTAGGAGGTTTTGTTGTTGAGTTTTAAGGGTTATTTGAATGTTTTGGATATAACTCCTTTATCATACATTGGATTTTAAAATATTTTCTCCTGTTCTATGGGTTGCCTTTATATGTTGTTGATACTGCCTTTTAATGTACATTTTTTTTTAAATTTTCATGAAGTCCAGTGTGTCTGTTTCTTGTTTTTCTTTTTTGTTTTTATTTTTCAACAGATTTCTTTTTCAGTAGTTTTTGTTACGTGTGTAAACTGTATAATGGTGAAGTCAGAGCCTTCTTTTGTTACCTATGCCTTTCATGTCATATCCATCAAATCACTGCCAAATTTAATATTATGGAGCTTTTGCCCTATATTTTCTTCTAAGAGTTTAGTGAATTTAGGTATTATATTTAGGTCTTTGATTCATTTGGGGGTAATTTTCTTATTTTTTTTTTTTCGTGCAGGACATGCAAGTATTATTTCTCAAAACTTTTGTTTCAATTACGTATGTTGTTCTGAAGATGGCAATGAAAAATTGGGGCGCTTCTTACAGTGGGTCCTGGTCTAAAATGTTTGAAAAAGCTAACTCCTTGGCTTTGCTGATGGGGAAAGTGAGGCCCCCAAAGAGATAATGACTTATCCAGGGTTCTGTTGCAGATCAGGTTGGGACTCAGCCCTTCCCCATCCTGCTCCCCCACCAGTTAGCGCTCAATCAGCGTGCAGCATTCCTGCCTGGGCTGGGTCTATCAGCATTTAGTTCCTTTCTTCACTCTGAAGGTGAAGATCCTTGGGCTGGGGTCCAAAAGGATATCTGGGGGTAATTTTCATATCTGATGTCAGCTAACAGTCCAACTTCATCCTTTTGCAAGTGAATATCCAGTTTTCCCATCATCACTTATTGAAAACATTGTTCTTTTTTCCATTCAATTGTCTTGGCACCCTTGTCAAAAATCATTTGACCATTTGCGTGAAGGTTTATTTCTGGGCCATCTAATCTATTCTATTGATCTATATGTCTGTTTGTATGCCGGTCTCACACTGTTTTAATTACTGTAGCTTAGCAATAAGATGTGAAGTCAGGAAGTATAAGTCCTCCAGCTTTGTTGTTCTTTTTCGAGATTGGTTTGTCGATTTGTGGTACCTCCATTTCCAGCTGAATTTTAGAATGAGTTTTTCTATTTTTGCAAAAAATGCCACTGGGTTTTAATAAGGATGGCGTTAAATTTGTAGATCACTTTGGGTAGTACGGACAATTTAATAATATCAAGTCTCCCAGTCCATAAATATGAAAGTGTCTCCATTTATTTGCATTTTACTTAATTTCTTTCAGCAATATTTTGTAGTTGACATTATACAAGACTTTTATCTTCTTGGTTAAATTAATTTCTAAGTATTTTAATCTTTTTGATGTTATAAATGGAATTTTTTAATTATTATTAGCATATAGAAATATAACTGAGTTTTTGCACTATGTATCCTGCCACTTTACAAAATTAACTTATAAATCCTATCAGGATTTTATGGAAACTTCAGAGTTTTTCATACATAAGATCATATTCTCTGTAAACACAGATATTATAATTCTATTTCTTCCTGTCTAATTAGATGCCTTTCATTTTATTTATTTTTTGTCTAGTTTCTTGGGCTAGAACTTCCAGTAGTATGTTGAATAGAAGTGGTGAAAGCATCTTTGGTTTATTCCTTATCTTAGAGGGAAAGCTTCAGTCTTTTGACATTATGATGTTGGCTGTGAATTTTTCATATATGGCTTTTATTAAGTTGAAGTAGTTTCCTTCTTTTCCTAGTTTTTTTGAGTATTTTATCAATAAAGGGTGTTGAACCTTGTCAAATGCTTTCTCTGCATCATTTCAGATGACTACATGAGTTTTGCTTTCATTTTGTTAATGTAATTTCTTACACTGATCCATTTTGCATGTGGAATCACTAGCCCATGGTGGGAATAAATCTTACTTGGTCATGTTGTAGAATTCTTTTAATAGTCTGTTGAATTTGGTGTGCTATTTTGTTCATAACCTCAAATCAAAAACCCTACAACAGATACACACAAAAAGAAATTAAAATACATTTTTTTGTCATTTCCATGTCTACCCTTTTAAATTCTCAAAAAGTTGTTAGAGTTATTATTTTTGATAGGTTTGTCTTTTAGTCTAATTCCTCATGATATAAGTGGTTTATACACCACAATTACAGCAATAGAATATTCTATATTTGTGTACATGCCATTTCCAGTGAGTTTTATATCTTCGTATTATTACTTATGGTTCATTAATGTCCTCTCTTTCACATAGAACTCCTTTTAGCATTCCCTGTAGGACAGATTCAGTGTTGATGAATATTCCTCTTACTGAAGTCACAAGAATGGAAAAGCAAGTATCCAATGTACTCAATACTAATGTGAAACCAATATGTAAACAACAACACCCTCACACAAAAGAAAACATAAGTATATTTTCCTTGTGGGAGGAGGGGAAGAAAGGGAAAGGGAGAAAGGGGAAAATGGAAAAGGGAGAAGGGAGGAGGGAGGGCGATTTGCCTAATGTGTACTTCTCATTTAATGTGCACAATGTGCAGTTTGTTATACAGAAACCCTAGAAATAAACTCAAAAATAATATTTTTTAGTAATTTTTTTAATTATAAAAGTAATATAAAAATAACATGGAAAATTTTATAGAGAATAGTCAACACCCAATGCCCTATCATCCTATCATAAATACAGTGACAAATTTGGTTTATTTCTTTCCAATGTCTTATTAAAAATTGTACTAACATAGTTATATTCATAATATATGCAATCCATTTTCATCATTTTTTACACAATACTGTATCACATTTTCAATGTGCTCACTGGTCTCTATTCATATAATCCAAAACGGCTGCATAATATTTCTGGAGCATTACATTAAAATCACCTCAGTTAGCTATTCTAAGTAAAGTCAGGATACACAGTAAAAATCATCATACGTTGCTTCCATAACTTGATTTCCTTTATAATGTTTTAGATCAGTGCCACAAAAGTAGAATAACTAACGGTCAAGGGGGGACATTATGATGGTTCTGGATTCAAATTGATTTTTAAATAGTTTAACCAGTTTTCAACAATAACAATTGAATTAAATATCACCTTCACTATACATTCACCAACACTGTTCATTACCTTTTTTTATAACTTGAAAGATAAAAAATGTATTAGTACTATTTTGTGTTTCTTTGATGATTAAATTTCAATTTTTTAAATGCACCTCTTCCCTAAATATTTTTTTATTTCATCATCTGCTGCTCTTATCCTTCTTTCCTTCCATTTGATTTATTTAGATTTAATTACTATCTTTGTTTTAACTTCTTGAGGTGGAATATATTCATTGGTGTTTACCTGTCCTAGTGGGTGGATTTTTGCTCACCACCCTAAACTAGTTCTTGACTGTGAACTAGCTCCTGTCTATGGCACCTCAGTGTTCTCTGCCACTCTGGCATCCACCAGGCCACATTCACACTTTCTACCAGGGAAGAAAAATCTCAGTTTTGGATAATCTCCCACAGCCCTAGAGGGACAACTACTCCCTACATTTGCTATTGCAGTATTCTTTACAGTTCTTGAGTAGTCATATTTTACTAGCTAACAATTTTTTTTATATTTTCCCTGTTCAAATTATTGGTTTGGTATGGAATGACTCGGCTTCTTTTGAATTTCTGGCTAACTTAAAGTTAAATCCTTAAGTAGGTTTGTGTCCCTCATCTTAACTGCTATGCCTGGGTTTAAGGGGAAGAAAACAGAATGTAGGAAAGGGAAGGTTAAGCCATGCTGGCAGGCACAGTCTTTTCTGGCTTTGTGAGAGACTCTGTGGTTGACTTGGTAGGTGAAATGTGGGCAGGCCTAACTGGCACGGAGAGCCAAAGGAAGCTGGCATTCTTAAGAATGCTTCCCTCAGGACTCTATTTTAGCTGCGACAGGAGGTTAGTTGTACTATGGCTGAGATGGGAGTTTAGTTGTACTATTTGAGAGATAGCAGGCTAGATGTAGTTAAGGAGGAAGCGTCTTCTTAAGTACAGTTCTTAAGTAAAGAAAATGGAACAGATTAGTGAGTCCAGGTGGGGTTAGGGCCTCTGGTTAAATCCTGAGAAGCATCCAGAGAAGCTATGATATTCATCTGCTCTGGCCTTTTAAGCCACTGGTTATCTTGTTTGATGGCCAGGGAGAGAAGTTTCACAGCCCTGAAGGATTTTATCCTTCCAATGATCAGACACTCTACAGATATTTACATGATATTGTTTAAACCTTATGCTAGGATATGGTGTGTTAAGAAAGGGTTTATCTAAACTATACATATTTATTGTTAAGATAAATAATTTGCATGATGAGTTGTTTTCCTTGATATGTACACTTTCTCATCCCTGGGGATGTGGATGAGCAAAGTGTTATGTTCCATGGCCTCACTCCTGCTGGCAATGGCACAGGTGCAGAACTGTGGGCAGGATGAATCAAACGCCAATTGCATCACTGCCACCTGTGCTCAGCTCGGATTGCTGTCAGTGGAGGAAATAGAATTCATTAGTTTTCTTTCAGGGCACATGCAAATACATGGGTTTCAAAGAACGTATAATGGCAGCAAGGAAAAATGGGTAAGCCTAGCTTTTCCTTTCCCTGAGTAGCTCTGGCAACAGATGAACTGATGAGCATTTGGAAGCACTGTCTTTGTCAGTAGTGTTTGACAAGATGGTATCACTGTAGCAGAATGCTCTGTTGATAACTGATCACAATTTGCAATTTACTCCCAGGACTACTGAGAAAGTAATATTGATTTGTTAAAGAATCCAAAATGCTATAAATTCTCACACAAAACATGACCAAATACTCAAACAACCATTTTAAGTGAGTCAGATGAAAATAAAATTCACGAAAATCACTTTCCTGACATATGTGATGAGTTATCTAGTGTGATGAGCTCAGAGCCTCTATTTTCCGTTTGGCTTTGGCTATGCTAATGCCGTTTGACAAGTGTGAGTCTCTGGCATGATGATAGAGGACTGCATTCGGAGAAAAATACAGGCTCTTTTTTAAAAAATTCATTTCCCCAGGGTTCCTGAGATGGATAAGGACTAGGAAGAAGCCTACCCTTGGTTGTAGCTTGGTATTTTCCCAACTAGACTGATCTTGGAGATTTTGATTAGAATTCTCTGATAAGACTCAGGAATCTGTGGTTGTAACAAGCACTAAAGTTGCAAAAGTCATTCTGCTACTTTGGAAACCATCAGTCTTGTGTATATATTCAAAAGTGAAGTTTACTTTTAATGCACTCAGATTTCCTGCTTGTCCAGCCCAATTTACACTGACATGACTCACCTACATGAATATGAATATCTATATATGTAGGCTTGGGAATACAGGTCTCAGCATTTGGGAGAAAATATTTTTGAAAAATGAAACAAAAACGCCCTGTATTGAATTGAGCAACTGAAAGGCAAACACCTGGCCTTTTCTTTCCAATTATGCTGCTTAGTCGGGTAGACTATTTGGGATGAAATATATTCACATAAAAAATATCCTCCTTGCTCTTTCCTGATCTATACCTCTTTTTCCCTTTAAAACATAACATTTGTTTCCTTTTCCTAATTACAAAAAAATTCATGCTCAATGCCAAAAATCCCAAAGAAAAAAACAAAACAAGACTCTATAATTTCACCACCCAGAAATATCTTTACTATATGTTTTCTAAAGATGCAATGATATGAGATTCATGAGGCTTATAATTACAATACATGATGACTGCTTAGTAAGAAAAAGTAATTTTAAAACAGAAATGTTAAAGGTAACTGACAGAACCTAGAAATTCACTCCTGCTACATTTTCATATCTTAAGAAATGTTAATATCAAACTGCCCTTAGAATTCTAGAAGAATCCATGTTTAGAATTTATAAATTCTTTACCTCTAAAGTTTTCATATCTTATTTTTTCTCCAAAGAGTTTTTTTAAGCTTTATATATCTATCATTTCTTCACTGATTGTATAAGTGGTTGAGCATTTATTATGAGAATGTAGCATCTAACAAAAATCTATAAGGTCTCTGCCTCCAGTGAACTTATTTTCTTGGGTAGGGGCAAGAAATAATAAATAAGTAAACAATTTAACAAGATGTTTTCAGATTTTTTGATTGGGTAGTCAAGAAAAGTCACCCTGAGGAGGTGACATCAAACTTGACACTTTAAAAGGGTTCCAGACTTGGGAAAATGAGAGCGTCTATTTCCTCACAATGTCAGTAGCAGAATGTGTTACCAAGTTGGTTTGGTTTAGTTTTGAACAGACAATTATCCTTGTAAGTTGATCTTTGATTAAAGAAAATGCTAATTTTTTTTTTTTAGTTTAAAAAAATTATAATAATTTTACCAGGATATGTCTTGGAATTGATCATTGATCATTCTAGGTTTGTTTTCTAAGGTACCCAGTGAGTCTTTCCTGGTACATTCACATCTTCTTTTAATTTGGGGAAACTGGGAGGAGGATTTATTTTTATTTAAGATTTAGTTCTTTTTTTTCATTTTATGGATTCTAATCATACATATGGTGAATTTACTTTGCCCATGTTCCATTTCAACCACTTCTCCTCTGACCATTGTGACTTTTTTTCTAAACTTCTTTTCATTCTTTTAGGCTGTTTCTTTTCCTTTCCTCAAAGCCCCGTCTTATTACATTTGAATCTATTCTCCCTTGAGTACTATATAACTTAATCTGTGATGATTTTGTCTTTTACTCCATTTCTTTCTGGAATACAATAAAATCTCTTTTAATTTGTTCCCTTTTATGGTCCATTTCCGGTTTGGGTTTCAAAATTTTCTGAGTCAAGGATTCCCCCCCCCAAATTCCAAAATGCTTGTTTAAGAACACTGAATTCAGTTTTCAGTGTTGTGTTGCAAGCCTGCTTTTAGAGAGAATATTTATCACTTAAAAAAGTTTGTTTTAAATATGACTTCCCAAGAAGGAAGTAGCTTTATATAGATTAAAATGACCTGTGTATATCATGCATATACTTTGTCAAGTTTGAAGCAGTCTGAGCATTTTAGACATACCCTCATCTCTCAGTTTAGGAAAATTCAGTTTATTTAATGGGTGGCTTTGAGGGGAGAGGCTGTGAGGAGGTTAACAGAGGTTAGTGGGCCAATTTGAGTTTTTAATTTCTTTTTATCCTGTGACATTCTGCATTTATTTCTCTTATTTCTTTTGCGCTTTACTGTTTAGTCTTCAAAAGGTATCTCCCTTCATCTTTACCATTTCATCCCAGAAGCACTGTCTTTCTAAGACAGCTATTTTCTAACCCATGAATTTTTGAGTTCCTTCCTTGTAGACATTGATCTTAGACACATGAACTGTCGGTTTGGTTTGGTTTTTGTAGTCAGGGTGGACTCTGGCTTTCTGAGAGTGATTTTAGTTCAATATTAGGTCATTTGTTATTCTCTTCTTTCTTCTGCACAGTTTTTGTGGATTACCCTGACTCTCTGAAAATGCTCATGGGGGAAGTTTGGAAGATAGCTTTTCTGGAAATTGGTGGAAGGGGTTGTTTGTTCTTTCCATTTACAGGTAATTTAAAGTTTGAAGTACTTATTTATCTCCTAGTTATGATGAGAGCATGGGATATTTGTGGATTTCTACTTTCTTCTTCTTGATCTATATAGTTTGGGGGAAGATATATAAACAAATTTCAGTTTAGCTGTTTACCATTACTTCACTATATTACCATTCTTTTAAAGCAGAAACTTCAGCCCACATCGGAAATGCTATTGTTCTCACATAAAATCTCCTTCCAATATTCTAAAATTGTTTGAACTTTTCTTACCCTGGTCAGAGCAGAACCTTGTAAGAAAATAGAGGAATAGGAAATAGGGACCTAGACTAATGTAAAAGCTATTACAGTTTCCCAGAAATGCATTAATTTGTCAAAAATGAATAGTAGCAAGTTTTTTTGCTATAATGGGATTAGCATTTTCTAGTAGGCTTTTAATAATACTAATTTTTATATACACTTTCAAAGAGCTTTCACATCAATTGAATTATTTACTTATAAATTAGATGCTAGTTCTTACAGGCTTTCTGGCTATCACTTAGTGCAAAGATAAAGCATGCAATTCAAGCCATATCACTCTACTCCTAGAGGCTTATTTGCAACCCTTATAAACATTGGCTAGAAATGATTTACCCTGCCTTATTTATGACTTTACCTGTTAACATGTATTTTTAAGTGAGAAACATAATTGCTTGAACTACATAGTATCTGTGGGAAAGTGTCTTCATATTACCAGTTGTCATTGGGAGTGTGAAAATAATGGAAGGTATTAGCATCCTAGTCCTTTAAAATTGGACTTCACATTAATTAAAACTAGTACTTTTTGTTACATTACTGGGATAATTCTGCCTACTGGAATATCATTAGATAGAGTGATTATCTTTCTAAAGGAATAATATGATAAGATTATATTTTGATGCGAGGAGCTTATAACTATTTTTTAACCATCTTAATCGTTTTTAAGGGTCTAAGAAACTAGTATTAGAAGTATTCACATTGTTATGAATGAGATCTCTAGAATCTTTTTATCTTTCAAATTTGAAATCTGTACCCATTAAATAAATATTCCCCCATTACTCTCCTTCCAGTCCCTGACAACCACCATTCTACTCCCTGGTTCAATGAATTTTGACTACCTTGTGTACCTCATAAAAGTAAAATCATACAATAGTTGTTTTGGGGGGGGGACTAGGTTATTTCACATACAATAATATATAAACTTGCAATATTAAGAAAGACTTTTATGTTGTCTACTCTTATAAACTATAGGGCAGAAAAGATGACCATGCTAGGCTGATTAATAATGAGAAGGTAAACTAGTAAATTGTACACTAACTGTTTAATTCTAGTTAAGATTCAGAGGGATGGAGGCAAGATGGGTGACTGGGGCCAGCTTTCCACAAAGGCTCCCGGCCAGAAGGAGAGTTAAAGGACAGAAGTTCAGCAAGTAAGTTGATGGTCTGGAGCTAAGCCAAGAGAGAAGGTTGAAGAACACACATCAATCCTGCTGAGGTGAGCTGCAACTCCAAGGATACAAAAAATAGGTACAAAATCCATCGCCAAGCACAGGGGAGTCCCCTCCCCCCATGAGAATGGCTCACAGTATACTTTCTACAACAAGCGAGCAGAGTTCTGATATCCTCCTATTTTATCCCATGAAAGAGACCCTCTAAAAACCGGAACTTCTTCCCCAGAAAGGACACACTAACACTAGTGGAACTCTCCCACCAAGCATACAACTGTAGGTATTCTCTACCTGCAATTCTGAACTCCCAGCACTCCCCTCCACTCTCATCCTGAGGTCTGGAAGCCTGTCCCCCATGGAGTCCAGATTCTTGGACATTTTCTCGAGAGGTGTGGACAAGGTGTAGGCTGTTGCAGGTCTGTGCTGATTTTGTGACAAGGCAGTAAAGAGAGGACTGTGGACCAAGAGGGAGAAGCAGTGCCTCATGGCACAGAGCGGCAGTAGCAGTGGCAGGAACAATAGGGCTCACACCCCTGGGATATTTTGGAGAGACACTCTCTGCCTCTCTTGGCAACCAGAGAAAGCTAGGCCTTCACTCTGGTGGCAGCCACTGGTAGAAACCAGGCCCCATGAGTAAAAGGTATGCCTGAGGCAGTACCTGCCCGGGTAGGGCGCAGCAGGGAAGGAGACTAGAATACATGTGCATAGAGATGGCATACTCCCAGGGTGGGGCTGTGTCAGAAGTGCTGCTTTAGTGAGCCTAAGAAGCACCTGGCCCCCAGGGGAACAAAGCTGAGACAAAAGCAGGCAGGGCAACAGCACCAGCCCAGGGAGAAGCAGAAAATGAGTACTGTGTGCGAGTACCTGCCCGGGAAGAGGCAGGAACTAAGAGCTGAGTGTGAGCTCTAAATGCACCTGCCCCAACACAGAGTGCAGCAGAAACAGAAATGCCGGCTGCATGAGAATTGGCGCAATAGCAGTGGCACAGGGCAGGACTAAGTCACAGTTTCTGTAAACTCAAACAGTATCTGGCTCACAGGGGAATATAGCTAGGACAGAAACGCAAATTCTACAACAATATAAGTGGCAGCAACATCAATCTGAGGTGGGGCTGGGACTGAGTGAATTGCCCCAGCTTCCATTAAGCACCCAAGGTTGTCAGGCTTCAGCTCCGCCTGATGGCTGCTGGTAGAGTGCAGTGGTCTGGCTGAGAAGACATAGATCTCCCTGTGACTCAGGCAGGCACAAACCCCTAGTGCATCTGCTCATTGGAAGGAACTGAGTCACAGGGCTGTGGGGTTACCACTGACTGGGTGTGACAGAGGTATAAGGTGGGAAAGGAGGTATCAACCTTCTCGGACTAATTCTTTTGCTGGGTGGGTCCTTCTGACCCCACAGAGCACTGGAGTGAGTCATACTCAAGCTGCCAGCAAACCCCTGTTATCTACTTGCTGGAGACCTTTTGAACTCTCCCACTTGAGACTGGGTGCTAACTGGGACAACTGATTTGGAACTCTTGACCTAAGCCAATCACCTGAGGACTCTCCAAAGCGGTACCCTGGGTATGTGTTGTGGGAAGGTTTGAGTTTCCTTTTCTAGTTGTTGCCCATGGGGGGGGTGACTTAGTTGCTGGTATTTCTCCACAGCTGAGACTTCAACCCAGAGTTACTGATTCACTAGGAGTGGACAGAGACAAGCTGAAAATAAGACAGAGCCACTTTAGCCCCACCACACCAAACAGGTCCTCAGTATCTCAGGGGAAAGCTCTAGGAGAAAAGACACAGACACCAGTCCCAGCTCTTGGGGAAAAGACTGGGTTAATCCCTATACCAGGAACCCCCAAACCAACTTCACCTTATCTGCTTCTTCAGGCAAATAGTATAAAAATAACCATGGGGTGGAATCAGAGTAAAAACTCCAGCAACATGAATAATCAGAGTAGATCAACTCCCCCAAGGAACGACACAGCAGACACACCAAAAGATCCTATTCATAAACAAATGCTGAGATGTCAGAAATGAAATTCAGAATTTGGATTGCAAATAAGATTAATAGATTGGAGGTAAATTTTGAATTAGAAATTCAAGGAACATTTCAAAAGTTGACTCAAGAATTCAATGAATTCAAAGACAAAATCACCAAAGATTTTGACACATTGAGACAACAACTTGCAGCCCTAAAAGATCTGATAAACATAGTAGAATCCCTCAGTAACAGAATGGAACAGGCAGAAGAAAGGATTTCTGACACTAAATACAAAGCTTTTAAATGCTCCCATAAACTCAAAGAAGAAGAAAAGTAGAGAGCAAAACAGATCATTCAGAGAACTCTGGAATAATTCAAAGAAAACTAATATTCACCTTATAGGAATTCATGAAGGTGACAAGCTTGTTTCAAAAGGCCCAGATGCTCTACTCCATGAGATAATCAAGGAAAACTTCGAAGACATGCCAAGAGATTCTGAAATTCAGATAGGAGACAGTTTCAGAACCCCAGCATGACTCAACCCACATAAGGTTTCTCCCAGACACATTATAATTAACTTCGCCAAAGTTAATATGAAGGAGAAAATTCTGAAAGCAGACAGATGTAAGAAAACCATAACCTACAAGGAAGAGAATATTAGAATGACTGCAGATCTCTCTGCTGCAACCTTTCAAGCTAGAAAAAGGTGGTCATCAACTTTTAATCTCCTAAAACAAAATAATTTTTATCCTAGGATCCTTTATCCAGCTAAACTGAGTTTCATTCATGATGGAGAAATAAAATACTTCAATGACATTCACATGTTGAAGAAATTTGCCATAACTAAACCAGCTGTCCAGGATATTCTCAGACCTATCCTCCATAATTCCCAGTGCAATCCTTTACCACCAAAGTAAACTCACTCAGAAACTTTTCATCAAATTCAAACTTCCACAGTGATGAAATGATTAAAAATGTACACTAGACTTTTGAAAAACTCTATACCCAAAATTCTACCAGGCTTATCAATATTCACAATTAATGTGAATGGCTTAAATTGTCCTCTAAAGAGGCACAGGTTGGCTGACTGGATACAAAAACTCAGGCCAGATATCTGCTGCATACAAATATCTCATCTTAGCTTAAAAGATAAATATAAATAAGGGTGAAGGGATGGTCATCTATATTTCAGGAAAATGGAAATCAGAAAAAAGCAGGTGTTGCAATTTTATTCACAGATACAATAAGCTTTAAACTAACAAAAGTAGGGAAAGATAAGGATGGTCACTTCATATTTGTTAAGGGTAACATGATGAGATTTCAATTATTAACATTTATGCACCGAACCAGAACGTACCTCAATTCATAAGAAAGACTCTAACAGACACGAGCAACTTGATTTACTCCAACACCATAATAGAGATTTTAACACCCCTATTGCAGCATTGGATAGATGCTCCAAAAAGAAGCTAAGCAAAGAAATTTTAGACTTCAATGTAACCATTCAACATTTGGATTTAACAAGATATCAACAGAACATTTCATCCTAACAAAACTGAATATACATTTTTCTCATCGGCCCATGGAACATCCTCCAAAATTGGTCACATCTTAGGTTACAAGACTAACCACAGCAAATTTAAAAGAATATAAATTATTCCGTGCATCTTCCTGGAATATCATGGAATAAAAGTTGAACTCAGTAACAAAAGGAATCTGCATACACATACAAAACATGGAAACTAAATAACCTTAAGCTAAATGATACCTGGGTCATAGACGAGATTAAGAAGGAAATTACAAAATTTTTGGAATAAAATGATAATGAAGACACGAATTACCAGAACCTCTGGGATACCACAGAGGCCGTCCTAAGAGGGAAATTTATAGCATTGCAAGCCGTCCTCAAGAGAATGGAAAGCGAGGAAGTTAACAACTTAATGGGAGATCTCAAGCAACTGGAAAAAGAAGAACATTCCAATCCCCAACCCAGCAGAAGAAAAGAAATACCCAAAATTAGAGCAGAATTAAATGAAATTGAAAGCAAAAGGATTATAGAACCAATCAATAAATCAAAAAGTTGGTTTTCTAAAAAGGTCAATAAAATAGATAAACCTTTGGCTAACATAACCAGGAATAAAAGAGTAAAATCTCTAATTTCATCAGTCAGAAATGGTAAAGATGAAATAACAGCAGACTCCTCAGAAATTCAAAAAATACGTAATGAATATTACAAGAAACTCTATTCTCAGAAATACGAAAATCTAAAGGAAATAGACCAATACTTGGAAACATGCCACCTTCCTAGACTTAGCCAGAATGAAGTGGAAATGTTGAAGAGGCCTGTATCAAGTTCTGAAAAAGCATCAACTATACAAAATCTCCCTAAAAAGAAAAGCCCAGGACCAGATGGCTTCACATCAGAATTCTACCAAACCTTCAAAGAGGAACTAGTACCTATATTATTTAACATTTTCCAAAATATAGAAAAAGAAGGAATATTACCCAACACATTCTATGAAGCAAACATCACCTTAATCCCTAAACCAGGAAAAAACCCAACAAGAATACAAAATTATAGACCAATATCACTAATGAACATTGATGCAAAAATATTCTACAAGATCCTAGCAAACAGAATCCAGCAACACATCAAACAAATTATACACAATGGCCACATAAGTTTTATCACAGAGTCTCAAGGCTGGTTCAAAATATGTAAATCTATAAATATAATTCATCACATAAACAAAATAAAAAACAAAGACCATATGATTCTCTCAATTGATGCAGAAAAAGCTTTTGATACTATCCAGCATCCTTTCATGATCAAAACACTTAAGAAAATTGGTATACAAGGGACATTTCTTAAACTGGTAGAGGCCATCCACAGCAAACCCACAGCCAATATCGTATTGAATGGCATTAAATTGAAATCATTTCCACTCAGATCAGGAACCAGGCAAGGTTGTCCATTGTCTCCACCGCTTTTCAATATTGTAATGGAAGTCTTAGCCATCACAATTAGACAAGAAAAGGTGATCAAGGGTATCCA
>CAUYON010049896.1:0-30204 GCA_963573935.1 Arctocebus calabarensis
GTCTACCTCTTTGATCATTTGGGAGCATTCGAAGTCTCTGTCTTCAGTGTCAGAAATCCTTTCTTCTGCTTGCTCTATTCTGTTACTGAGGACTTCTACTGTATTTCTCAGATCTTTGAGGGTTGCAACTTCTTGTCTCAATGTTTTGAAATCTTTGGTCATTTTATCTTTGAATTGGTTGAATTCTTGAGACAGCTTCTGAATTAATCCTACAATCTCTGCCTCCATCTTTGTTTCCATTTTGTTAATCATGTTTGCAATCCAGAATCTAAATTTAATTTCAGACATCTCCGCTATCTGTTTGTCAATGGGATCGTCTGGATTGGATGGTTTGTCATTCTTTGGGGTAGTTGCACAATTCTGTTTATTCATGTTGCCAGAGTTTTTTTGCTGTTTCCGCCCCATGATTGTTTTTCAGTTTTTAGCTAGATGAGCAGGTCAGTGAAATTGGACTGAAAACTTCTACGGTTGTGGTTGACCAGCCCTCCACCTAGGAACTGGGATTGGTGACTGCAGCTTTTCCTCTACAATTTTGCAAAGTACCTGTACAGTAACTACAGTCTGTGACTGTAGAGGCCCAATTAGTGTAGTGGGGGGTAGGTGACTCTGTCTTTTATTCAACTGATTTCTGTTAAATCCTAGTGTTTCAGTAACCCTGGAGTGCAGACTCAGGTTCAGTGAAATACAAGCACCTAGGACATTCGTTCACCCACCAGTTGTATCTGGAAGAGGACAATCAAACCTCCCCACTACAGAAAAACCTGGGACCCACCTTGGAGGGTCCTCGGATAATTTGTACGGTTCAAGAGTTCCAGACCAATTGTCCCCAAAAGGCCCCCACTTTCTAGCTGGAAAGTTTAGGAGGGCTCCAGCAACTAGATGTTAGGGGCTATTGGCAGCTTGAGTGTGATTGGAGCATCTTTGGAGCTCTGAGGAGTCAGAAATACCTGTCCAGTAGGAGGTTTAGAGCCTGGGGCTTGGCACCTCTTACCTCACCTTGGTTGTCTTTCACCACTGGGTTTTGGTCACCTCAGTCTTTGGTTGTCTCTCTGGCAGACTTTGTTAACCCAGTCTCTGTGTCCTTGTTCTGCTCAAAAAACAAATGGGCAAATCTGGAATCAAAATGGGGTTATTGCCTCCCTCCTCGAGGTAATCACAGTCTACTACCATCCAGGAGGGGAGGCAGGTGTCTGTCTGCCTCAGGTGCTCAATGGCAGCTGAAGAGAGTTCCACCTGAGCTTGGCTCAAACCTGAGGATATCCTGACAGCAGAAGAATTTCTCCCTCGGCCACTGCAACTTTGTTGCTGCTGTTCTGCAGTACTGGAAAGCCAATAGGGCGAGGTATGGCTCTCTCTGGAAGGCCACAGAGATGGGGAGAGTGTCCAAAGTTAGACTGCAGCAGGATCACTCTACTAATGCTGAAGTTGGGTAGAAGGAGCCTCCTCTTAGGTTCGTGCACTTTAGCAGCTTTTGAGCCTCCACCCGCAGTGTGGGAACCGTAGCCTCTGTCTGCTGCTGAGATACTCTTTACCTTTGGGCCAGGACAGTCCCCTTTCTCTCTATGCCCTCCTGTATAGTTACTGGATTCACAGGAACAGCCAAGCAGTACAGCCACCGTCTATGCAATGCCCGATCCTAGCTAAGAAATGCAGACAATCTGGATTCTGGATGAGGTGGACTTCTAGACTTCCAGTCCAAGGGAGGGGGTAGAATGAAGGATCCAGGTGGCAAGAAAAACATTTACAACTCCAATCACATTGAGATCACATGAACTGATACAGAAGTCAACAGGCTACCAGACACAAAAGCCCACAGATGCACCCACAGTCAGAAACACATAGACATACAGACAAAACATAACAAACAAACAAAAAACCAATCTACAACAACAAAGAACATAGAAAGAAAAAAAAAACTACAATAAAAATGATACTTGTAAAGTACTTGAGAAAAGAGAAAAAAAAAAGCCTCTAAAAAATGTTATAAGCACTCTTAGAAGTTGTAAGAAGGAAAGAAGAGGAAGGGGAGAGAGAAAAAAGAAGGTAGTGTTTGTGAAAGAGTTACAAAAACAGAAGAAAGGAAAAAGAAGAATACAATTAAAAATAGAAGATAATAAAAATAACCTAGGGAAAGAAAGTAAAATAAAAAATTATTTATCAAAGGCTCCTCTGAAAAAAGGATTTAACGCAATATACTTTGTGGACACCAGATGGTGCTGTGAGTGGTTCCCAGGCTTGTTAGTATGGTAAACACTCGATCTGGCCGGTCCCCATTCCTGGAGTTTCTCCATCAGTCTGCATTGGAAAAGGTGGAGGTGTTCTGCTCCAGACGGCACTCCCATCTGACCTCCAAACTCGGTGCAAGAGTCCACATGTGACAAATCTCTCCACTCTGCCTTCCCATTCTCCCACAAACTGGCAGCTACAATCTGCCATGGGAGAGGGGTTCACCGCAGCAGCCGTGGTGGCTGTGGGGGGAAGGGGCTCTCCACGGGGTGCTGTTGCCACTCTGAACCGCTGCCTCTTCAACAGCTGAAGTGCATGGGGACCCTCCTCACCAATTTCCACAGCTCAGAGTATCTCCTCCACACCCCAGACCCCCGTGCACCCTGCACAGTCACACCTCACCCCGATTCCCCACCTGGGATGGTACTGTCCAATCATTTGCTCTCAATGATCTGGGGAAAAGGTGTTCGCCATTTCAGACATTTCAAAATGTCTGTTTCCTGGCAGGGTCCCCTCCCCTCAACTTTCGCCTAGGCTGCCCAGTCCTCTAAGGCTCCAAGCAGCACCCCTTTCTGGACGGCAAACTCTGAAATCAACACTTCAATGAAATTTTCATCAATTAGGTTTGGCAAGTTGCGAACTGCTGTCTTCCCTGTGGGAGGGGCTGGCTGCTGCTTCTCGCCAGGCAGGGGAAAAGTCTATAGCAGAGTCCGCGGTTTTGAGCTACACCTCAAACACAACAATCCACCAATTCGCTGTGCATCTCCAGCTGTCCATCCACTCCAATAATTCACACAGGGAAAGATCCAGATCTCCCTCTCTCTCACCTGTTGTCCTCCGAGGGAAGGACTACTCGATCAGCTTGATCGCCATCTTGCTCCGCCTCTCTTTGCTTAGCTTCTTATTGGGAGATCTATCTAACACTGCTAAAGGAGTGTTAAAATGTCCGACTACTAGGGAGTTGGAGGAAATCAAGTTGCTCGTGTCTGTTAGAGTTTTTCTTATAAATTGAGGTGCATTCTGGTTGGGTGCATAAATATTAATAATTGAAATCTCATCATATTGAGTATTACACTTAACCAATATGAAGTGTCCATCCTTATCCTTCCTTACTTTTATTGGTTTAAAGTCTATTTTGTCTGCAAATAAGATTGCAACACCTGCTTTTTTCTCTTTTCCACATGCCTAGAATGTAGATGACCATCCCTTCACCCTGAGTCTTTATTTATCTTTTAAGGTAAGATGAGATTCTTGTATGCAACAGATATCTGGCCTGAGTTTCTGTATCCAGTCAGCCAACCTGTGCTTCTTTAGAGGACAATTTAAACCATTCACATTAATTGAGAATATTGATAAGCCTGGTAGAATTTTGGGTATCTAGTTTTTCGAAAGTCCAGTGGACATTTTTAATCCTTTCATCACTGTGGAAGTTGGAATTTGATCAACAGTTTCTGAGTGAGTTTACTTTTGTGGTGAAGGATTATGCTGGTTATTATGGAGGATAGGTCTGAGAATATCCTGGAGAGCTGATTTAGATATGGCAAATTTCTTCAACATGTGAATGTCTTTAAAATATTTAATTTATCCATCATAAATGAAAGTCAGTTTCACTGGATACAGGATCCTGGATTGAAAGTTATTTTGTTTTAGGAGATTAAAAGTCGATGACCACCCTCTTCTAGCTTTAAAGGTTTCAGCAAAGAGATCTGCAGTCATTCTAATATTCTTCCCCTTGAAGGTTATGTTTTCTTACGGCTGTTGTCAGAATTTTTTCCTTCATATTAACTTTAGTGAATTTAATTATGATGTGTCTTGGGGGTTTCTTGTTCATGTTGAGTTATGCTGGGGTTCTGAAACTGTCTGCTATCCTAATTTCAGAATCTTTTTGCATGTCTGGAAAGTTCTCTTTCATAATCTCATGAAAAAGAGCCTCTGTGCTTTGTGAAGCAACTTCATTGCCTTCAGGAATTCATATAAGGCGAATATTAGTTTTCTCTGAATTATCCCTAAGCTCTCTGAGAAAATGATCCATTTTTGCTTTCCATTACTGTTCCTCTTTGAGCACTTGGGAGCATTCAAAGACTTTGTCTTCAATGTCAGAAATCCTTTCTTCTGCTTGCTCCATTCTGTTACTGAGGGATTCTACTGTATTTCTCAGATCTTTGAGGGCTGCAAGTTCTTGTCTCAGTGTGTCAAAATCTTTGGTGATTTTGTCTTTGAATTCCTTAAATTCTTGAGACAACTTTTGAAAAGCTCTTTGAATTTCTATTTCCAACTTTACCTCCAGTGTATTAATCTTATTTGCAATCCAAACTGACATCTCAGTCATTTGTCTATGAATGGGATCTTCAGTTGTATCTGCTGTATTGTTCTTTGGGGGAGTTGATCTACTCTGGTTATTCATGCTACTGGAGTTATTCTGCTGATTCTGCCCCATGATTATTTTAGAATGTTTGGCTAGATGAACAGGTAAGGTGAAGTTGGGTTGGGGGCTCCTGGAGTAATGATTAACCAGCTCTTTACCCCAAAGCTGTGACTGGTGTTTGTCCCTTTTCCCCTAGAGCTTTGCAAAGGACCTGTAAAGTGCTACGGCCTGAGACACTGGGGACTTAACTTGGTGTGGTGGGGCTAAGTGGCTGTGTCTTTTTGTTAGCTGGTCTCTGGACTACCCTAGTGAATTAGTTACTCTGGGTTGAACTCTCAGCTGTGGAGAAATACCAGCAATTAAGTCATCCCGTCCCCCCACAGGCAACAACTAGAAAAGGAAAATCAAACCTCCCAATAACCATACACCCAGGGTACCACTTTGGATAATCCTTGGGTGATTGGTCCAGTCTGAGAGATCCGAATCAATTGTCCCAGACAGCGCCCGGTCTCAAGTGAGGGAGTTCAAAAGGTCTCTGGCAGCTAGATAGGAGGGGTTTGCTGGCAGCTTTAGTATGATTCATTGTGGTGCTCCGTGGAGTCAAAAGGCCCCACCCCACCCCAGAAATGAATTAGTCTGGGAAGGTTGATGCCTCCTTCTGCACCTTGCACCTCTGTCATCTAGTTACTGGTAACCCCACAGGGCTATGACCCAGTTCCCTCCAATGAGCAGTGGTTTGAGCCTGCCTGAGTCACAGAGAGATCTTATGTCTCTTAGGCCAGGCCTCTGCCACCATCGGCAGTGGAAGCTGAGGCCTGACAACCTCAGGTGGTTAATGGAAGCTGAGGCAGTTCACTCAGTTCCAGCCCTGTCCCTGATTGATGTTGCTGACACTTATATTTCCATAGAATGTGTGATTCTATCCTGGCTATATTCTCCTGTGGATCGGGCCATGTCAGTTCTGGTCTGTGCTGCTGCCCAGAGCTGATGTTTCTGTTTCCCCTGCAGTCTGTGTTGGGGGGGGGGGCAGTGCCACTCACACTCCACTTAGTTCCTGCCTTGGCCTGGCTGCCTTTGTCTCAGCTATGATCCTCTGAGGGCTGGGGGTTTCTTAGGCTGACTAAAGCAGTCCTCTGGCTCAGCCCCGCCCTGGGAGTATGCCATCTCTGCACTCACATCTTTAATTCTCCGTCCGCCATGCTCTGCCCAGGCCAGTACTGCCTCAGGCATACCCTTTGGTCATGTGGTCTGCGTTACCATCCCAAATCTATTCCACCAGTGTCTGCCACCAAAGAAGATGCCTGGCTTTCCCTGGTTACCCAGATCGATCAGGAGTGTTCTTCCAAAATATCCCCAGGTTGTGAGCCCTGTTGTTCCTGTTGCTACTGCTGAAACTCTGTGCTGGGGGCCACCATGTCTCCTTTTCCCGTACAGTTCCTTCACTCTACCGTTTTCTCCTTACCCCTGTGCTACAGAATCAGCACAGACATGCAACAGCCCACGCCTTGTCCACACCTCTGAGAAAATGCTCAAGAATCTGGACTCCATGGGGGACAGGCTTCCAGATCTCAGGGTGAGAGTGGAGGAGAGTGCTAGGGTTCAGAATTGCAGATAGAGAATATATACAGTTTCATACAGTTTTATGCTTGGCAGGAGAGTGTCAATGCACCCTAGTAGGGGAAGGAGGTCCGCTTTTTAGAGGGTCTCTCCAGTGGGATAAAATGGGAGGATGTTTGAACTCTGCTTGCTTGTTTGTAGAAAGTATACTGTGAGCCTTTCTCATGGGGGAGGGGATTCCCGTCTGCTTGGTGATGGATTTTGTACCTTTTGTTTGTACCTTTGGGGTTACAGGGTTGATGTGCATTCCTCAATCTTCTTTCTTGGCTTAGCTCCAAACCATCAGCTTACTTGCTAAACTTCTGTCCTTTAATTCTCCTTCTAGATGTGAGCCTCTGTGGAAAGCTGGCTCCAGTTGGCCATCTTGTCTCCGCCCCTAAGATTTTTTTTTTTAAGAGATTGAGTCTCCTCTCTTGCCCAGACTGGAGTGCAGAGGTGTGTTCATAACTCACTACAGCCTTGAACTCCTGGGCTCAAGTAATCCTCCTGCCTCAGCCTCCCAAAGCTAGGATAATGATGGTGTATCCTCTAAGATCAATGTTTTCTTGAATTATCCCTTTGCTTTATCTTCTGGAGATGTTTATGCTAGGGAACAATGCACCAGAACAAGGTTAGGGATGGGTAAGAGGTATCCTTTCTTGTTTATAACTCAGATATAGAGTGATTTTAAGGGGGAAAGAAGGAAAGGAAAACTGGAGGATTTTAAGTGCATTCTCAGGCAACCACTTTTAGAAAAGAGCACATATAGAACTTGAGGATTTGGTAAAATATTAAACATCTATATCTGGATTACCTACGAAAAGTTTTTGTTTACATTTTCATGAAGACTGCTGGAACAAGTTGTGTCTATGTAACACAGTAGGTGTAACACTATGCTCACAAGATAAATTGATTGTGACACTCAGAATATACTTTGTGGTGCTTTAATGAGTACACTACACCAGTACCTTTTCTATGTCTTATATTCAAGAGTGTTCCAAAGATTGCAATCCTATGGCTTACCAATTGCAAAAGAAGAGAAGGGATGTATATATGAATGGTCAGAAGAAAAGGTTATCCAAAAGAGAAGTCCCTTTCTTAAATGTAAGAAGAACAGGATGAAGAGTTTGACATTCTAGAAATAGGCAGAAAGAATCTCCTGGGATTTTAGTGAGTTCAACAATATAGTGATATAAGTGGTCATAAGATTTATTTCATGAAAATACATTTTGATCTGTGGAATGTTGAATAAGAATAGGATTAATTACCAATCCCCTACCAAATTAATATTATTTATATATAAGAAAAAGAAACTTTTTTTCTTTTGAGATAGAATCTCACTCTGTCTCCCTGGGTCAAATGCCATGGCATCATAGTTCACAGCAACCTCAAACTTAAGCTAGAGAAATCCTGTAACTTCAGCTTCCTGAGTAGCTAGGACTACAGGCACCTGCCACAACACTCAGCTAATTTTTCTATTTTTAGTAGATATAGGGTCTCCCTCTTCCTCAGGTTGGTCTCAAACTTCTGAGCTCAAGCAATCTCCCTATTTTGGCCGTCCAGAATGCTAGGATTATAGGCATAAGCCAATGTGCTTGGCCAAGAAAAGAAAGTTTTAAACTTGGATTTCCTTGTAGCTTTTTTAAACTTTATTTTTTAACTGAAAAACTATTCATTTCTAGCATGAAACATAGGCAAAATTTTTATTTTCACTTTAGGAAGTTTTCGTTTTAAAGATTAGTTTACATGGATATCATTATGAAAATGCTTAAAATAAATGTTTATGTCAATATTGACTTAAGATTCTACCTGTGATATTTAAAAAATATGTACCATTACTTTATGGACTCAATCTTTATGTTGAATTATAATGCAATACAGTATAGAATTAAAGTCTGGCCAAAATTAGGAGAGCTTTCTATTGAGAAATTCACTTAGCTATTTGTAAAACATTTAAAGATGTTTGTATTTTAAGGCTGGGCATGGTGGCTCATGCTTGTAATGCTAGCACTCTGGAAGGCCAAGACAGGTGGATTGCCAGAGTGATATCTCATCTCTAAAATTGTGGTGGGTACCTGCAGACCCAGCTACTTGGGAGGCTGAGGCAAGAGAATTGCTTGAGCCCGAGAGTTTGAGGTTACTGTGAGCTGTGATGCTATAGCATTCTACTAGGGTAACAAAGTGAGAATCTGTCCCCTCACCCAAAAAGAAAACAAAAAACAAAAAACAAGTTTGTATTTTAGCCACACTGAATTGCTGGTATGCAGTGAGAAAGAATATGTGATAATCAATTTATTCCCATTGTTGTATTACACTATGTGTGTGTGAGCATGTGTGTATGTGTATAAACAAGAATCTGCTAGAGTGAAAACAACACCATATTGTCCTTATAGTTATAAATCAGAAATAAAAAATACATTCTGTGGCTATAACGAAAAATTCCAGCAGGTTCAAAGGAGATTTGAAATAAGAAGCCACTCATTTTTTTTTTTTTTTGTAGAAGCAGTAGCACTTTGCAGATAAGCTATTCTACCTTTAGAATAGTATAGTAGATGGTTTTATGGAACTTGGCTGATTACGAAAATCCACTTTAACCTTTTTTTTCTTACTGGCAGGTGTTCTATTGGCTTGTAGCCAGAGGCTGTGAGTATAGTGCAGCCTGCGGTGTCCCCCAGAGTGCTGAAAATGCCACAATCCAGCTGGCTGCTTATAATTGCATTGACTGTGGTCTGACAACCAGAACTCCAAGAAAGAAATGTGATGAATATAGAAAAATATTTTACAAACTTGATCAGATTATAAATTTCATCTTTTTTTCTTTCCTCCATAGATATGATATCTGCACTTACAAAAATAAGCCCTGTGGAACACTGGGTAAGTTTTATAACAAAGGGAGGATAGTTCGGACTGTCTCTTTGGACCACCAACATTACTGTTTATTATTAATTTGATAATTTTCTTTTCTCATACATCTAAAAACTGTTAAGCCTGACCTTTGTGGATATGTCCATTACTAGGAAACAAATATTCTCATAAAATGTTATGTAAAGTTCATTGTCTTGGTAACTGGAATGATGATTTAAATTAACTTAGAAGATCATTCAAAATCATAAAATAATAATTATAAATCAAAGTTACTGCTCATTTTTATATAATCTATCTCTGTAATATATTTTTTACCATGGAACCTGAGAACAAGCAAAGGAAATCAGCATCTTTAAATCCCAGCATAGAAAGGAAAAAGAAAAAAAAAAATCTAGGGATACTTAAAAGGGAAGTATTAAGAATAATACTTATTTTGGTACAGTTTTGTGGAGAGAAGATAGCCGCATATCCACAGAAGATATTATTGGAAGTTTCCAGTACACAAACAAAAACAAAAAAGCTATTTTGTAAAATATTATAGCCAGAGGTGAAAAAGGACAGGATTATATTTTTTTGTACTCTCTAAATATTATTTGTTTTTAAGAAAACATTTCTGTGGTATTCTAGAATTTTAAAAGTTACATTTTTATTACAGAACATAATTTTATATTGATTGAAAGTTAACTGCAAATAAAATGCACAAAAATGGTAGCTATCCATAAGAACAGGGTCTTTTTTATGATACATCTTTTAGAATAAGAGAGAATTTACAGACTCAGAAGGTAAGCAACTGAAGGTGAATTCTCTAGTATCCCTATGACAAGTCTCAATTTTCTTGCTGATTAAAGAAAAATTATGAAACTAATTCCTATGTATCTCATAAGCATTTTGGGAGGATCAGGTAAAAGTAGATAAGATTTGGAAGAAAAAATGTTACCACTTTTGGGGGAGTTCAGTGAGAGACACTCTACAGAGATTAAAATTTTTCTTGATGCTTTACCTGCCTTCCCAGTCTTCTCCTATCCTATTTCCTTCAGGATTTGTGGCAAAAGAAGAAATCCTAATTAGCCAAGTCTGGGTATTGATGGTAGAGAAATTTGCTAGCTAAAAAGCATAAAGAGCTCTGTCTGCTGAGTGAGCTTACATCAAAAAGACTTACTTTGTTGTAGTGTTTTAGGTTTACAAAAGCAACATAATCCAACAGGAGGGTTCCCCAAACTGGTAACTAACAATTGGCTTTGACAGTTTCAGTGTATTATATTTTGTAGTTTATTTAAGCTCTTTGTTCTTCAATTTTCTTATCTGTGATTTAGGGGTAATATCCTCCCTATGATGAAGGGAAAAAAATATAAGTATGTTTACTTAAGAAGTACTATAAAAATGAACTGGTTTTATTATGTAATATAGAAATTGCCTGTTCTGTTTAAATTTGCTGTTCAAATCTTCTAAGAATTTTCTAAGTGCTTAAATCATTTTAGATATAACAGACAGTACGCCTCAAAGCAGTAAGCTAGACCTTGTATATTTCTAGAAATATATATATAAGTCTATACATATGGACATATCTGTATACTTCTCATTATATTTATTGTTTTTCTGCTTTATGAGCATAGATTATTGCATTAAGATATGCTCTTCTTTATAATGTTAGTAATACCACTGCCTTGTACTCTTGCTGTCATTATTGCCAAAGATTTGAGACATTTTCTTATCTTACATGTTCTTTTATTTTTAACAAAATATTGTGTTAAAACGTTGAACTAGTTTGAATTTCTAGAATCAATAGATTAATAGTTGAATACATGTCAATTCATTTTCAAGCTCAATTAAATTTATGTTTCATTATACATGATTATATTTTATATTATTTCTTGTAGTAAAAACTGAATGAGCTGTGTATATATACATGTGTTGACCTCATTTTGTGAAAACTATATTATCAGTATAGAATTGATCAGATTATTACTTTTTTGAGTTGTCATTCTAGTAACTTTTATGCTGATTTTTACATTGATTTTTGTAACTTAGTAACTCTTGTGGCCAATTTTAACATGGCTAAGGAGGTTTAAGGGTGCAAACTGTGGCCATCAAACTGAGGAAATCTAAATGGCCCAAATAGCAATCAAACCCCTGTTAACACAGTCACACATAAGAACTTTGACAGCTTCAATTTTATAGGGATACAGAAAATGGTGCAGTGTGTGTGAAAATACATTGGAATTTAAAATACTCTTTCCATTTAGTTAATATTTACCCAATATTTCAACAAGTAGTAGTTTCATAAATATATTCTTTCTTAAATAGTTCTTTTACTAGCGCTAACAATTCAGATATCAGAGGTAAATATGTGCTTGTAAATATGCTTCGAGGAATAACTGAGAATTCTCAATTCTCAGTCACATGACGTATACCAAAAAGCAACACAGCAAGAACAAAAAACTCAAAAACGAACCAATGGAATAATATGTATATTTGGGGACTGGGCACAGTGGCTTATGCCAATAATCCCAGCACTTTGGGAGCCTGAAGCTAGGGGATTGCTTGAGGCCAGGAGTTTGAGGTTGCAGTGAGCTATGATTCCACCAAGAACCCATCTCTAAATATATATATGTATATATATATGTAAGTACACATACATTTATTTATTTATTTTGGAGAGGAGAATATAAGGCATGTCAATTTAAAGTGACATGTAATTGTTTTTTTTTTTTTTTTAAATAAAAAAATCCCACAGTCCATAAAATTGACACATGAACAGTGTTCAGAGTGATTTTGTTCTTTCCATGTGATGGGCCACATTGAACCCAATAGCTGAAATTCAGATAATATACTACAGTTTCTTTTGTATTCTCTGTGTGTGTGTTGGTAGTGATTAGATGTGACATTCATTAAATATTCTTAATTAATCCCACCAAAATTGTTATCCAGATCGACTAGTTCCTCTTTTTATGTCTTCATTTTCAAATCCCAAGACCCACTAAGTAAATGGATGGACAGCACAAGGGTATCACCAATCTTTATGACTCTGTGAGGCAGAAATTAACTCCTTCCCCAAACACTTCCCCCCCTCACATAAAACAGTGAGAAAAGCAATCTATAGCAAATCTAGCACTAACCTCAACTTGGTTCCAATGTATTTATTATGTTAATATTTTATATTAGTAAATACAGAGAAACAATTTCTAGAGCTTTTTTGTTAGTAAAAATATGCCCTGAATAGTATTATTGTCCCAAATAAGTGCAACTAGGAAATTGTACATAGCAAAGAATATTGCCTAGAGCATTTAATAAATGTTCATTGAATTGAATTGAAATTGCTTTTGATAGGAAACTAATTAATTGTTTGGGTGACAATAGTAGATTTGATAGGAAACTAATTAATTGTTTGGGTGACGATAGTAATATTTTTTAGACTAATCTAAAAAATATTTTTCCTACTTTAACTTCTAAATAACTTTTGTTTGTATGTGTATTACCTATTTTTTGGCATCTGTTTCCTTATAACAGATGACATTTTTTTCTTTTGCACAAAATCTCTTTTTCTAAGCACTGCTTTAAAGTTCTATACTGTGTGAAAACAAGAAAATTCTATGGAAAAAAAAATGCAGGCATTGTCTAGATAAAACTTAACTGGTCTATTTGTGATTATTATAGAATTGTTCATGAAATCTTTTGACTTGCATGAATGTTTATATTTCTTTTGCATTAAAAATTCCCACTGGAAGGAAAATGGAAAATAAAAAGTTCTATACTAATTCACAGAGCCAGATAATCATTTGAAAGTAAATATTAAAATTTTACATATTAAAATTCCTGAGGTGAAAATACCTTTAGTAACAGAACGTTTCACTTGAATCAGTGAATCAACACCACGTTATTTGCTTTATTAGTAAAACTCTAATGCATTGAAGGGAGATAGGAGAAAGGAAAAATGACACTAAACGTGTGAAAGATTTTCCTCCCACTAAAATACTAAAAGAAATTATTGCATCACTATTAGCACTAATTTCAGAAGATTAAAAAAAATGCAAAAACTTCCCACCTTTAACAGTTCCTTCTTTTTCTCTTTTGAATCATTCATCTTATTTTTATAAAAGTGTCATTTTAAAAAATCATTTGCGATTCCTCCCCTTTTTGTGACCAAAAAGTTGCTTATATATTTTTATGAACCCACTAAACTTAAACAGATCTCTTTAGAAAAATAATGTGGATATATTTTGCTTTCTACAGCCTGAAGAATGTTAAAATAGAAATGCTTTCTTGAATTCCCTTTTCTGGCTCAAGTTACTAGGTGGTCCCAAGTTACCAGAAGTAAAATTTATAAATCTAACCCCTAGTCTAGACATTTTCCAGCACTGACTGCAGTTCAAAAAATATTAATGTCTAGCCGGCAAAGTGAAATTCCCCCCAGTGATTTTGCAAATGACTAGAAAGTTAACCTTTTGCCAACTGCTCCTTCTGTGTGTGGAGGTTATTAAAAAGAATCCAGGCATTTGTAAGTATGGGCTTTTTAAGGCTGAAACACCTTGGCTTGACCCTTTGTGTCTCTTTCTGTTTATTCAGGTTTGGCCTCTGTAGCTGGAATGTGTGAGCCTGAAAGGAGCTGCAGTATTAATGAAGACATTGGCCTGGGTTCAGCTTTTACCATTGCACATGAGATTGGTCACAAGTGAGTGAGTTTAAGAAAATCAAGATAAATTTTAGAACTCCACTCTTGAACAACTCATAACTACTGTGTGGAAAGCCTGTGCTCAACCGTATTTTATTGCCTTTTTGTATGATTTCAGTAAATGATGTTATCATTACTTCTTAAATAATTTTTGTGAGTCAATGACTAGGATCCTCAGGGGTGAATACACTACAGTCAAGTTTTGGTGTATATATTTGAAAAGCTTTAGCTTTAGCTCAGTCTCTTCAATACCTGGCTCCAGATGAAGTCCAGTTGTTTAAGTGATCTTTATTTCCCTCAAGTGGCAAAAAATACATATACATACACATATACATACATATATATACATATATATATATATTTTTTAAATCATTGACAGCACTACCATAAAAAGTACTTTGGTTTTCACTCTGTATATAGCTGCAAGCATACTTTTTCCAGGCATGAAGTTGTGCAGACATTGCTTTGTAACTTGTATTTTCAGGTGTATTTGTGTGTCATTGCAAAGAACTGTTCAAGTTCTCATCCTTACTTCTTTTTTGGAGGACCCAAAGTTTAAAATATTTGCTTTAAATGAATCTGTGCCAATGGAAAACTATCCTTATACCCCCTAAATGGCAATAAAACCCTTTCTTTATTTCAAATGGCAGGCAATAGTAAACGTAAAACCTTATTCATATGGAGGGAGAGAAGTTTGACAATATCTTTCCTTATTTCAAACATTTGTGTTCCTATGACTGAAAGATGGCTTGTCTTTAATTAGTCACTTTCTAATGTGATTCTGATGCTTTTATGAAGGTAAGAGCTAAGCAAAAGAGCTTTTAATTTACTGAAAGGCAAAGTTTTTACGTTAGGAAACCTCTTTTCCTCTAACATAGAAATTATTAACATTTAGCAAATGACCAATTATATCTGCTAAAAAGAAAATGAGAAAACTTCAAAAGGATAGTCAAGCATTTTTAGCTAAAAAGCAACCTCTTCTCAGGGACTCCTCATATTTGTATGATTTAAGTTTTATAATCTGCTTTTTTGATGGTACAGTGAATGAGGAAAAAGAACAAATAAAAATGAATATTTATACACTTGTCTCAGAGGTAATTCCTGAAATAAATTTTTAGTTCAGTTTTTTTCTTTTCAAGTGTGAGTAAAATTGGGTCAGTCTATTGTATTATTTATTTATTTAGTAGAGATAGGGTCTTACTCTTGCTCAGCCTGGTCTCAAACTCCTGAGCTAAGGCAATCCACCTGCCTTGGCCTCCTAGATTGCTAGAATTATACAGGAGCCACCATGCCGGCTTGTATTATTTTAAAATTGCAGTCAAATTTTATCAAGTTGGTATGGATTTAGGTGGAAATACAAATAAAGAGCAAGTTTAAACTCTGACTTGATTCGAACACAGGAAAAGTCAGTATTACATTTTTAATGAAGTCTTAAAAATATTGGTATTCTAGTTTCCATTGCAGTAAACAGCAGGAGAACAAAAGGTAAAAGCCCTCTTAACCAGGCAATTTATCTTTAATTCACTTAAAAATCTGGCTCATTAATGACTGTCATACTGTTATGCAAATGGTTTGAATTTAAAACATTCTGTTAGATTCAATTAGTTTTCAATTGGAAAGTTAGGGCAAGTAACATACAGTCAATGAATGATATGTGTATGAAAGTACTATTATCTTGTGTATTCATAAGTCAACACATGTATTTCAAGTCCCATTCTTAAGACTATGTACTTAAAGAGCTGAGATGAGAGTTTATCTAACTGGACTACCTCCCAGGCTTCCTTGGTTATTGTTATTCTTGTTGACCTATGGGCAAATCCTTTAAATTCTTCTCAAGATGAATGATCCGTACCTTCATCTTGTAGAAAAACTGTGAAAAAGAAGTAGAATATACCCTTCAAGTTTCATGTACCTTAGAGGAACGGTCTCCAACTTTTTTGGCACTGGGGACCAGTTTCAGAAGACAGTTTTTCCTTGGATGAGGGTGGGAGCAGGGATGGTTTCAGGATGATTCAAGATCATTACATTTACCTCAGATCATTAGGCATTAGGATTAGATCCTCATAAGGCGCACACAACTTACATCCCTAGCATGGGCAGTTTACAGTAGGGTTTGTACTCATCTGAGAATCTAATGGGAGTAATTTGATAGGCGGCAGAGTGGGGTGGTGATGAAAGCAATGAGGAGTGGCTATAAATACAGATGAAGCTTTGCTCCCTGGCAGTCTCTCACCTCCTACTGTGCTGCCCAAGACCTAACTGGCCATTATGACAGTATACTTCTGTGGGATGCAGAGATGGGGAGTGGTGTTGGGGACCACAGAGTTAGGGAATATCTGTTTCATGAATGAATATCCCTTTACTTGCACTTAAGATGTTAGGGCTTAGCTTCCAGGAACTTAGTAAGTCAACTCTGGCCCAACCCATGTCATCATAAAAATACAGTGATCTCTATTTTTCCTGAACCAAAGCAGTAGCCATCATAAACTTGAGGGCTATCTGGAAAGTATCCACCCATGTAGTATGAAAAATAAAGACATATATGGCTGGATACTCCCTTGTATGTTAAATATATTTTTCAGATCAAGTACATGGAATTTTTTGGAAACTTTATCATTTAGTAGAATGAATATTAAGGGATGTGATGAAATCTGTAGATTCATAACAGTGAAGATAATTTGAGCATAAATTTCTGAGAAGAGTCCCTCCTCAGTCACTAGACTATGTGAATATTTTCTACCTTTCTTTAAATTGTGTAGAGTATGATTTTGTACCCAGCATACACTCATGTAGGGGGATATGATACCCATCTTGAATAGCTATGGGATAACATTTTCTTTGGCTAGGCCTTAGTGACCACTTTCATTTCTCTCCATTCTTTCGTGAAAACAAGAAATTAGTTTCCTTGTCAAGTGAAAAATTGAGGTTTATACTATATTTAAATGACATGTCTAGGTTTAATGTAGGATATAAGCCAAAGTTACTTAATGAAACCTTATAGGAAAGAATGTTCTCTGAAAGATTTTTAAAATTAATTATATAGTTGCCATTGGTTTTAGAGGTTGAAAAGATTATGAAGTCAAAGACAAGTGGCAAGAATTCAGCCAGACATCTAGTATATTGAGAAAGCTATCTAGTATATCGAAACTGTACAAAAACAAATAATCTTAAAAAGAGGTCGTAAAACTACTTATTTTTTAAGGAATACATATTTAAGTAGACAGGAGTGAAGTGACAGGATGCCTAGGATTTGCTCTTAAAAGAATGGAGAAAAAGAAAGAAAAAAAGAAAACATCTTGAATTTTGTAATCTTGCTGATGTGTTTATGGCAGTTCATTATGCTACTCTACTTATCTGATTTTTTCACAAAAATATAGGTTCTAAGATCATACAATTTTTAGTTGTGACTTATGTCATTTATTAATAATGAACAAGTGAATTTAACTCTTGATTTTAAGTGAATTTTTAAAAAATATTAAAAATTGTATTGGGCTTGGAGCCTGGCTCAAGCAGTTAAGGCGCCAACCACATACACTTGAGCTGGCGGGTTCAAATGCAGCCCAGGCCTGCCAAACGACAATGATGGCTGCAACCAAAAAATAGCCAGGCGTTGTGGCAGGTGCCTGTAGCTACTTGGGAGGCGGAAGCAGGACAATCACTTGATCCCAGGAGTTCGAGGTTGCTGTGAGCTGTGATGCCACAGCACTCTACCCCGGACGACAGCTTGAGGCTCTGTCTCAAAAAAAAAAAAAATTGTATTGAAAGCTGTGGGGATATATTCATTTTGCTTAAGGAAATAAATATTTGTATTTTGTCTTAATAAGAAAACTTTCTATGGAAATTTGGTTAGGAGAGAAGTTTTGATGTTAGCCTTACAAAATTAATTAGAAAATATTCTATTTTCTGGAATACTTAACTTCTAATGAGTACCTTAAAACATTATTTAGGTACATTTTACGAGCAGTAAAAATGCACCCATTTTGTGTATGGTTCCATGAGTTTTACAAATGTGTACAATCATGTACCACCACCACAAATTAAGATGTGAACATATCAGGGTGGGAGTGATGGCTCACACCTGTAATTCTAGCACTCTGGGAGGCTAAAGTCAGAGGATCACTTGCACTCAGGAGTTCAAGACCAGCCTGAGCAATAGCGAAACAGAGAAACCCTGTCTCTACTAAAAATACAAAAACTCAGACAAAAGGATTATTTGAGCCCAAGAATCTGAGATTGCTGTGAGCTATAATGACACGCACTCTAGTAAGTGCACCAGAGTGAGACTCTGTCTCAAAAAATATAAAAAAAAAAAAAATTCAAACTAAAGAAATAAAAGATAAAAACATATCCATAAACTAAAAAAGTCCCTCTTTCCCTTACAGTTAATCTCTACCCTCCTTCCCCAGACAACCAGGAATCTACTTTCTATCATGGTAGATTAGACATCTCTTTTCTATAGTTTAATTTAAGTGAATTTATACAATTGGCTACCCTTTTGTGTCTAGATTCTTTTCCTCAGAATGTTTCTTATATTCATTCATGTTGTTGTGGGTGAATGTAAGCATATTTTTTTCTGAATAGTATTCTAACCACGTATTACATTTTGAGAGTGTTTCTATTATGACTAGAACTGCTGTGAACATCTGTGTAAAGTATTGGTAGAGATGTGTGCTTTCATTTCTCTTGGGTGAATATTGCTGGTACTGTGGTGTTAGTGTAATTAATGATGTTAGTGATGGTAAGCCTGTTTTTATTTATGTATTTGTCATTCATATGTGTTCTTTTAAGTGTCCAAATCCTTTTCCCATTGAGTTTTCTCCTTCTCGTTAACTTATTCATTTTTTAAATAGTGTCTTATGAAAAATAGACTTTTAAAATGTTGATAATATCTGATTAAAAATTTTTCTTCTGTGCTTTGTGTAGAACCTTCGTATACTTCAAGACTGTGAAGATATTCTCCTATATTTTCCTCTAGAAGTTTTGTATTTTTAGCTTTTATATCTACGATTCATTTTGAGTCAATTTTTATTTATGGTATGAGGTAGAGGTTGAGATTTTTTTTCCCATATTACTATGTAGTTATTTTTACCACAATTTGCTTTAAAAGAAAGGTTGCTTGCAGTTTTCTTCTAGTGCTCTTCATTGAGGTTTGGTATCAAAGTAAAGTTAGTCCTATAAAATGAGTTAGGAAGTATAGTATTTTCAGGAAGAGTTTGTACATATAACATTGACTTTATTTCCTCCTTAAATGTTTGATAGAATTCACCAATAAAGACATGTGAGCCTAGAGTTTCCTTTGTGGAAAGATTTTTAATTAAAAATTTAATTTTCTTTTTATATGTTGGGTAGCATTTTCTAAGTCTTCTGAGTCTAATTTTTTTTGGAAATTATGTCTTTCAAAGTATCAATGTATTTCAGCTCAATTATCCAATTTATTAACATTCATAATGTGTAATGATATCACTCCATTCATTCCTGATATTTATAATTTATGATTTCTCATCTTTTATTAGTCAGTTTAGTGGTATATTTATTAATTTTATTGTTTTTTTAAAAAACACATTTTAAAAAATTTTTTATTAAATCATAGCTGTGTACATTAGTGCAATCATGGGGCACAATGTGCTGACATCACATACAATCTGAAATATTTTCATCAAACTGTTTAACATAGCCTTCATGGCATTTTCTTAATCACTATATGAGGACATGTATTCTGCATTTAGTAAGTTTCACCTGTACCCTTCGAAGATGCACCATAGGTGTGATCCCACCAATTGCCTCCCTTCACCCCTCCTCCCTCCTTCCCTCCCCTCCCTTGCCCTTCTCCCTATGTTCTTGTGCTATAATTGGGTTTTAGCCTTCATATGAAAGCTATAAATTAGCTTCATAGTAGGGCTGAGTACATTGGGTACTTTTTGGTCCATTCTTGAGATACTTTGCTAAGAAGAATATGTTCCAGCTCTATCCATGTAAACATGAAATAGGTAAAGTCTCCATCTTTCTTTAAGGCTGCATAATATTCCATGGTATAAATGTAGCACAATTTATTAATCCATTCATGGGTCGATGGGCACTTGGACTTTTTCCACGACTTAGCAATTATGAATTGGGCTGCAATAAACATTCTGGTGCAGATATCTTTGTTATGATGTGATTTTTGGTCTTCTGGGTATATACCTAGTAAAGGAATTATAGGATGGAATGGCAGGTCTATTTTTAGCTCTCTAAGCATTCTGCAAACATCCTTCCAAAAGGAATGTATTAGTTTGCATTCCCACCAGCAGTGGAGAAGTGTTCCCTTTTCTCCACATCCACGCCAGCATCTCTGGTTAAAAACACATTTTGGATTTATTAATTTTCTTTTATAGTTTGCTCATTTTCTATTTCCTTGGTCTACTCTTTATTATTTTCTTTTTTGTATTTACTTTGGGTTTAATTTGTTCCTTTTAAAAAATTTTTTAAGGAAGAAGCTTAATGATTTTGAACCTCTCTTTCATGAAATAAGCACTTTTAAAGCTATAAATTTCTTTGTAAGCCTTTCTTTAGCAGCAGCTTACAAGTTTATTATACTTGTAATATATGAAATTTTCATTTTCAGTTAAAATGAAATTTAAAAAATTTTCATTTTCATTCAGTTAAAAATTTTGTGTGTGTTCTTCTTGGATTGTGATCAAATAATTTACTCTGATTTTAATCTTTTTTAAGTAAATCGTAGCTGTGTACATTAATGCAATCATGGGGTACAATGTGCTGGTTTTATATACAATTTGAAATATTTTCAAACTGGTTAGTAAATTTCACATTTCATTGATCCCACCGATTACCCTCTCTCTACCCACCGTCTTCCTCTCCTCTTTCCTCATATTCTTGGGCTATAATTGGGTTATAGTTTTCATATGAAAGCTATAAATTGGTTTCATAGTGGGGCTGAGTTCATTGGGTACTTTTTCTTCCATTTTTGAGATACTTTGCTTAGAAGAATATGTTCTAGCTCCATCCATGTAAACTTGAAAGATGTAAAGTCTCCGTCTTTCTTTAAGGCTGCATAATATTCCATGGTGTACATATACCACAATTTATTAATCCGTTCATGGGTCAATGGGCACTTGGGCGTCTTCCATGACTTAGCAATTATGAGTTGGGCTGCAATAAATATTCAATTTTAATCTTTTTAATGTTGCAACTTGGCTTATGATCTGTTATATGTTACATCTTGGTGAATGTATCTAGTAGCCTTAAAAAGAAAGTATATTTTACTGTTATTGGGTATGGTTTTCTAGAATAAATTAAATCAAATTGGTTAATGATATTGTTCATGTTTTCTGTAGTCTTATACCTTTGCTTTATAGTTGATCTATCAATTACTGAGAAAAGAATGTTGAAATCTCTAAATGCATATATTGGAATGTTGAAATCTCTAATACATATATTGGTCTATTTCTTCTTTCAATTTTGTCAATTTTGACTTAATGTAGTTTGAAGTATTTTGATTAAGTGCATTCACGTTAAGATTATTATCTTTTTTTTTTTTTTTTTACCTATCTAATGATGCATTAGGGTATTATGTCTTCTTGATGAATCAGCTCCTTTATCATCATGAAAAGGAAAATGGAAATGATAAAAAGGAAATTTCCCTGTACATTCTTAGTAACATTGCTTATTCTGAAAACTACTTTGCTTCATTAATATAGTGGCTCCAGCTTTCACCTTCTTATTTGCATTGAAATCTTCTTTTAAATACTTTGATTTTGAACTATGTTTTCATATTTAAAGTGGATTTTTTAAAGACAGTTTAAAGTTGAGTTTTGTTTTGTTATCCAGCCTGACAATTTCTATTTTTTAATTGTATTATTTCTTCCATTTGTATAGTTGTATAATGTAATTGTTGATAGAACTAGGTTAGGGTTGGTATTGTTGCTATCTCTTTTCCAGTTTTTCTGAACTGTTTTTGTTCCATTTTACCTCTTTCAATTAATTGAATATATAAAAAATATTTCATTTTGGATTGTGCTTTCTACAGGTGTTGGAGGGAATATTCTAGAACTATCTTTTGAATCAAGATGATGGATAGTGTTGTTCAGGTCAAATATATCCTTACGGATTTTTTTATTCTGATCTATCAATTACCAAAAAAGGGATGTCAGAATTTCTAACTATACAATGGATGTATGTATTTCTCCTTGCTGTTACAAATATTTTTGACTCATGTATTTTTGATACTTGGTTGTTAGGTGTGTACATACTAAGACCTTTTCTTCCTTTTTGGAGCATTGGCCCTTCAGTCATTATGTAATGTCACCCTGAAAATGTTTCATTTTCTGAAAGGTGCTTCGTCTGACATTAATATAGCTTGCCCTAGCTTTCTTTTGTTTAGTGTTAGCAAGGTATACCTTTTTTCCCATCTCCTACTATTAACCCAGTTGGGTCTTTATATAAAGATATAGAGTGGGTTTCTTGTATTCAATATATAAATGGGTCTTGTATTTTTAGCTGCTCTGCCTTGTCTCTAGAGGTCTTTTAATTGGTGTATTTAGCCTTTTCATATTTAAAAATGATCACTATATAATAGAATTAACATCTAACATGTTTGTGACTATTTTCTATTTGCTGCACTTCATTTCTTTTTTCCTTTCTTTTCTTGCCTTTTCTGGCTCAATTGACAAGTTTATACGATTCCTTTTCTCAGGTCTCTTAGCTTTTTAAGAAAGCATAATTGACCAAAGTATACATGCATTTAGAGATTTCAACACTCTTCTCTCAGTAATTGATAGATGAACTATAAAGCAAAGGTATAAGACTATAGAAAATATGAACAGTATCATCAACCCATTGGATTTACTTTATTCTACAAAACCATGCTCAATAACAGCAGAATAGACTTTTTCTTTGTAAGGCTGTAAGTCCTGCTGCAAACTGCTATTCAGTTTGTAATATGAAAATTTTATATAAAAATATATTTAATATGCACATATATAAATTTGTGACTAATCTGAGTCTACCATAGAAAACACTATATGGTTTCATGTGTAATACTGGCACCTTCTAACAGTTCTTCATTCCTGTCCTTTATGACATTGCTGTCCTTCATTTTACTTATACATTTACTATAATCACTAATATGTCCTTACTGTTATTATTTCAAATAGTTATCTTTTATGTTAATCAAAAATAAGAAAAATTGATTTTATTTTAGCTTTATTTCTTTTATAATTTTTTCTTTTTAGTTTTTATGAGAACATAATAATTGTACATATTTATGGGCTACGTGTGATATCTTAATACAAGCATCTGATAGGTAAGGATCAAATCTGGGTAATTGAGATATTTATTACTTTTTTGATTTCCTTCCTGTCTTTATGTGGTCTCTGACCTATATTGTTTTCCTTTTTCCTGAAGATCTTTTAACAATAGTTCTTGCAGTGCAGATCTGCTGATAATGAGTTCTCTCAGTTTAGATTTGTCTGAGAAAATATTTCTCTGTAACTTTTGAAGGATAATTGTATTGGATACAGGATGTGTATGCTCTCTGCTTTGTTGCCCAGGCTAAAGTGCAATGGTATAATCATAGCTCACTGCTCCTGTGCTCAAGCTATCCTCCTATCTCAGCCCTCAGTTTCCCAAGTTTTTGGGACTATAAGCATGTGCCATCATGCCTGCCTGTTTTCTCTTTTATTTATTTATCTTTTTGAGGCAGAGTCTAACTTTTTTACCCTTAGTAGAGTGCCCTGGCATCATAGTGCACAGCAACCTCAAACTCTTGGGCTTGAGTGATTCTCTTGCCTCAGTCTCCCAAGTCACTCAGCTATTTTTTAGAGGGGTTCTTGCTCTTGCTCAGTCTGATCTCCAACCCATGAGCTCCAGCAATCCACCCACCTCAGCCTCTCAGAGTGCTAGGATTACAAGCATGACTCACTACAGCCAGCCAAGAAATAGCTATAATTCTTATTCTTGTTCCTTTGTTGGTACCTCTGGATTTTTTCCTTGTCTTTTATTTTCTGCTATTTGAATATGATGTGAGCAGATGCAGATTTTTCAGCATTTTCTTGTTTGATATTCTCTGAGCTTTCTGGATCTGTAGTTGAATGTCTGTCATTAATAGTGAAAAATTTTTGGCTAATATTTTTCTGCTTCGTTTTTTCTTTTCCTTCTAGTATTTCAATAACATACAAGTTACAACTTTGGATATTATCTCAGAGTTCATGGATTTTCTGTTTCAGTTTTGTGTATGTGTGTGTATATCTTTTAGTCATTTTATTCTCTCTATAGTTCAGTTTGGGAAGTTTCTATTAATCCTACTGTCAAACTCACTGATTCTTTCCTTATTGTGTTCAGCCTTCTGATGAGTGCATCAAAGACATTCTTCATTTCTGATATCTATCATTTAAAATTCTTTAACGTAGAGTTTTCATCTCAGCTTATATTATCTGTCTGTTCTTGTATGTTGTCCACTTTTTCCATTAAAGCTCTTAACATATTAATTATTATTGTTTTGAATTCCCTCTCTGTTAATTCCAGAGTCTATGTCATATCTAGTCTAGTTCTAATGCTCATTTTATCTTTTTTGACTATGTTTCAGTGTGCCTTGTAATTTTTTTAATTGAAAGACAGATGTGATATTTTTGAGTAATATGATATCAGTATCATGTATTGATATAAATAGTCTTTTAATGTGAGATGCGATAGTAGGCATTCTGTCAATAAATAGTAATGAATGAAAGAATGATCCATGTTTACATTGTAAAGTCTAACTCTAAAATGAAACTTATGGCTTTAAGGTCTTTTCTTTTCTTCTTCTTTTTTTTTTTTTTTGGTAGAGACAGAGTCTCACTTTATCGCCCTTGGTAGAGGACCGTGGCATCACACAGCTCACAGCAACCTCCAACTCCTGGACTTAGGCGATTCTCTTGCCTCAGCCTCCCGAGTAGCTGGGAGTACAAGCCCCCATAACAACGCCTGGCTATTTTTTTGTTGCAGTTTGGCTGGGGCCAGGTTTGAACCCGCCACCCTTGGGGCCCTACTCACTGAGCCATAGGCGCCTCCCTTCTTTAAGATTTTATACTCTCTGGAAGAAGCAAATGAACTCAGTTTTTTTCTGTATGGAAACATTTTCAGCTACTGTAGCATGACTGAAGGATTTTACTCTATCAGTTGATTACATTTCAAAGGTTTATAGTTCAATAGTTTTTCTACAAACTGGAAAACCATGGCTGATAATATTTTTTTCTTATGTCTCCCCATTTATGTTTGTTTTTAAAGTCATTGTGAAATTGTCATATTTTTCTTATTAGAACATATGACTGTTACTAAAGTGGTACCCCATATTATCTTTTAATGAAAATTAAATTTTGGATTGAATCCCATAATGGCATAAATTCATGATCTATGTACAAATGACTTAACAAAAAAAAAGAAAGAAAAAAAATGAAATTTTGGGCTCTGCGCCCGTAGCTCAGTGAGTAGGGAGCCAGCCACATACACCAAAGGTGGTGGGTTCAAGCCAGGCCTGGACGTGCTAAACAATGGTAACTACAACCAAAAAAAAAAAAAAAGAAAAAAAAATGGCAGGGCATTGTGGCGGGCACCTGTGGTCCCAGCTACTTGGGAGGCTGAGGCAAGAGAATCATTTGAGCCCACAAATTTGAGGTTGCTGTGAGCTGTGACACCAGGCACTCTACTGAGAGTGACATAGTAACACTCTGTCAAAAAAAAAAAGAAAAGAAAAGAAAGAAAATTAAATTTTGATTTTCATCAAGGCCATTAAAGTGCCAAAATTTGCTACCTATATATCTACATGCATATATATTGTATCATATGTGCAATATACATTTTTATATATAGATGTCTGCATTTGGCTACATGTCCCATAGTAGCTTAAACAATAATGATACCATAAAGATATTCCTAGATAATTATTTTAATAATAATTATCATGATAAAGTCCAATAATTAACTTACTTGACTAAGCTTTTGAAATATTGACTAATGACAAAAAAATGTGTCTGATAATCACTCCATTGAGTATCTGTAATTTCACAATAAAGTGTGTATGTTACAGAATAATAAACTTACAGAAGTAGAATTTTGTTTCTCTCAACTTTAGGAACTTTGATAAGACATTTCCTTCATTTGAAAAAATAAATGAATTTGTAGTCAAACATCATTGTCCTAATCAGCTAATAAGAATGACAGTGGCCATGAACTAATTTAGCAACAATTTTTAAAATATCAGATTAGTATGAGGATACATATGATAAGGTTACATTGTTTGTTTTTGTAAGATAAAGTCCAAGTTGTAGTTGAGAACTTCCCTAGGAGATATTTCATATACCTGCACATTATACCCATTAGATGGGAACTTACTGAATGAACTCTTTTCCCTCCTACCCCCTTCTTGAATTTGTGTTTTTCTCTCATGTGGGCCTGAGGTTGTTAATCTACTAGTTTCAACTTAGTACTGAGTACATGGGATACTTGCTTTTCCATTTCTGAGACATTTTACTAAGAAGAATGTTCTCCACATCCATCCAGGTAAATACAAAAGATGCAAAGTCTCCATCTTTTTAAATGTAATTTAGCAACATTTTACCCATAGTTTATACCAAGGAAGATTGTAATGGCAAAAATTCCCTTATTTCAGCTACCATCTCTAATCTTTGCAATCCCTATTACATATAGGCTCCCCATATACATATACCCCATCATCTTAATATATTCTATTAACATGTTTCTTATAGTACCTGACATTTTTGCAGTTAGATAAAAAGGAAAATGTCTAAAGTAATAGAGAAAAAAATATGAATATGTTACAGTGCTTTCTTTGGCTTTTAGAAACCTAACTTTCAACTCAGAGTGTGTTTATACCAAATGTGATCATTATTTTATACAATTATGAAAGGAGTTCTAGATTCTGCTAGGTACCACTCTTATTAAATATCTTCATGCATAAGTTCAAAATCTTGAGTTCACTTGTTTTAATAAATTATATGTAAAATTCCAAAGTATAATTGAATTCCAAACTCTGTTTTAGAAAACTCATGAGTAAATTGTAATTGTTTTCCTGTTGAGTAATTGCTAAATCTAAATATGTCTACAGATGCAGGTGTAGAAGGTTCTGGGTACATCTTTTAAGTTGTCTTTGTTTTATTATAACAAGTGATTCATAGCCAAGATCAATAATGAATAAGAACAGGTTGCTAATAGAAAAAAATTTTAAACAAAGAATGTCCCCTTATTACCTTGTATTTTTATGTTACCTTGAGATTTTATAGTTGTCACAGATTAGACTATAATTCATTATGTTAATTAAATTAATTAACTACTTTCAAAATATTAAAGGGATACACAAATTTTGTTACATGAATATATTATACATGTATAATGCTGAAGTCAGGGTTTTTAGTGTGCCCATCACCAGAATAGTGTTCATTGTTCCTGATAGATATGGTTTTATCCTTCATTCTGCCTTCCCTCCTCCCCCTTCCTAATTTCCAATTTATATCTCTTTGTGCCCAGATGTACCTATAGTTTAGCTTCCATTTATTAGTGAGAACATGTGGTGTTTGTTTTCTATGACTGAGATGCTCCACTTAGGATATGGTCTCAGTTCCATCCAAGTTACCTCAAAAGACATTATTTCATTACTTTTTATGGCTGAGTAGTACTCTATGATGTGTGTGTGTTTGTCACATTTTCTTTATCCATTTATCAGTTGATGGGCATTTAGGTTGATTCTATATCTTTGTAAGCATTTGAGGGCAGTGTAGGTATTTTTTGTGATAAAATGACTTCTTTTTCCTTTGGGTAAATACTCAGTAGTGAGATTGCTGGATTGAATGGTGGATCTACATTTATTTCTTTGAGGAATCTCCAAACGTTTTCCATAGTGGTCATACCAATTTATGTTTCCACTAAGCATAGATAAGCATTCCTTTTTCTCCACATCCACTCCAGCATCTGTTGTTTATTGACTTTTTAATAATGAGCATTCTGATAGGGGTAAGGTGGTATCTCCTTGTAGTTTTAATTTCCAATTCCCTGATGATTAGTGATGTTGAACACTTTTTCATATTTGTTGGCCATTTATCTATCTTCTTTGGAAAGAATTCTGTTCATATCTTTTTTCTACTTTTTTATTTTTTAAGACAGATTCTCGCTCTGTTGTGCTGGCTAGAGTTCACATAGCATGGCATCATAGGCTCAAGAATTCATCATAGCCTCCTGAGTAACCCAGCTACCCATGCCCACTATAGGCACTGGCCACAATGTCTAGCTAATTTTTCTATTTTTAGTAGAGATGGGGGTCTCGCTTTTGTGCAGGCTGCTCTTGAACTTGTAAGCTCAAACAATCTACCTGCCTCAACCTCCCAGAGTGCTAGAATTATAGGTGTAAGCCATGCACCTGGCTTTTTGTCCACTGATTTGTTTGAATTTTTATAGATTCTGGATATTATTCCTTTATCAAATATGTAGTTTGTGAATATTTTCCTCCATTCTGTAGGTTGTCTATTCTGTTGATGATCTCTGTTGCAGTACAGAAGCTTTTAATTTAATTAAATCCCATTTATTTATTTTTGTTGTTAATGTATTTACCTTTTGGGTCTTTTGTCATAACTTTGCCTGGGTTGATGTTTAGAAGAGTTTTTCCTACATTTTCTTCTAGCATTTTATGGTTTCATGCCTTATATTTAACTCTTTAATCCATCTTAAATTAATTTTGTATATGGAAAGAGATAGGGTCCCATTTTGTTCGTCAGCATGTGGCTATCCAATTTTCCCAGCACAATTTATTCAATAGGGCATCCTTTCCCCATGTATATTTTTGTCTGCTTTGTCAAAGATCAGTTGGCCATAGCTGTATGGTTTTATTTCTGGGTTCTCTCTTCTGTTCTATTGGTCTATAGCTCTACATTTATACCAGTCCTGTGCTGATTTAGTTACTATAGATTTGTAATATAATTTGAAGTTAGGTGAAGTGATACTTCAAAGTTTTGTTCTTCTTGTTTAGGATTGCTTTGGTTATTTGGGATCCTTTTGGGTTACAAATGAAGCTTAGGATTATTTTGGTTTTAGATCTGTAAAGTATGATACTGGTATTTTGATGGGAATTCAAAACTGAATCTATAAATGACTTTGGGCAATTTGGACATCTTAATGTTGATTCTTGTAATTCATGAGCATGGGATTTTTTTCTATTTCTGTCATCTATAATTTCTTTCTTCAGTGTTTTGCAGTTTTCCTTGTATATATCTTTTACCTCCTTGGTAAAAAACATATACCTATATTCCTAGGTATTTTTTTGTAGCTATTATAAATGATACTGAATTTTTGATTTCTTTATCAATTCTAGGAATCTTTTGGTGGAGTTTTTTAGGTATAAGATCATATTATCAGTGACAGTGCTCATTTGACCTCATTTTTCCCTATATGGATGCCTTTTATCTTTTTTCTCATGCCTGATTGCTATGACCAGTACTCCCATTACTAAGCTGAAGTGTTGTCAGTAGGCACTCTTGTTTTGTTCCAGTTCTTAGGGGGAATTCAAGTTTTTCCCATTCATTATGATGCTGGCTGTGAGTTTATTTCTATTTTTATTTATTGACTTTTTTCTGTTGTCTGGACTAGAGTTGTCTGGCTCATAGTAACCTCAAGTGATCCTCTTGCCTCAGCCACCTATATCATTGGGACTACAAACATCAGCCATTTTTTTTTTTTTTGGTAAAGATGGGGTCTGGCTCTTGCTTAGCCTGATCTCAAACTGCTAAGCTCAAGGGATCTATCTGCCTTGACCTCCCAGAATGCTAATATTACAGACGTGAGCCATCATACGTGGCCTGTTTCACTATTTTTAAAAGCTGCTTCTTAAAGAAAAAATTAATCACATTAAAAAACACTAGGAAACTATTCTTTAATCCTATAATTATACATGTGTTATCTCTATGAAGAATTAAATGATCATCTACTTATATTTTCCTTTAGTTGTAAAAGTGCATACTCTATACACTAGTGATTGTTTAACTAAATGCTTGCAAAACAATTATGTTGATATATTAGCAATATAATTATCTTCAGCTTAGCAACAAAAACTGAATTGGGGTTGGTGATCCCGGAAGAAACCATAGTGTGGCGTGAGCATGGGGAAACAAAAGAAAACAAGGAAATATGCAACCATGAAGCGAATGCTTAGTCTCCAGGATCAGAGGCTTAAAGAAAAGGACAGATTGAAAACGAAAAAGAAAGAAAAGAAAGATCCCAGCACATTAAAGGAAAGAGAAGTCCCCCAGCACCCTTCCTGCTTATTCTTCCAATATAATACATAACTGGGCCCACCTTACCATATCTTGGTTGATACCAACTTTATCAACTTTTCCATTAAAGCCAAACTGGACTTAGTGCAGTCAAGGATGGACTGTCTGTATGCCAAGTGCATTCCTTGTATAACTGACTGTGTAATGGCTGAAATTGAGAAATTGGGGCAGAAGTA
>CAUYON010049899.1:0-44505 GCA_963573935.1 Arctocebus calabarensis
TTTTTTTGAGACAGAGCCTCAAGCTGTCACCCTGGATAGAGTGCTGTGGCATCACAGCTCACAGCAACCTCCAATTTCTGGGCTCAAGCGAGTCTCTTGCCTCCACCTCCCAAGTAGCTGGGACTATAGGCGCCCGCCATAATGCCTGGGTATTTTTTGGTTGCAGCCGTCATTGTTGTTTGGTAGGCCCAGGCTGGATTTGAACCCGCCAGCTCAGGGGTATGTGGCTGACGCCTTAGCCCGTTAAGCCACAGGCGCCGAGCCACAAAACTTTCTTTATAAAGGGATTTGGGAAATAAAATGGCAGCGACAATAGATACCATCTCAAGAAATTTTGCCAAGAAAGGGAGCAAGGATAGGACAGCCAAGGAGGGCAGCAGTCAAATGAACAGAGGGGAAACGGAGCCTATCTGGGGCTCAGGAGGTGCAGCCAGTTAGAAAGATGAGAACAAAGGGACAAGAGAAGAAGTGAGGCTGAAAAACAGTTGAGAGCTGAGTTGGAGTGTGACGGGATGGCAAAGACAGGTGCAGACAAAGCAGAGGCTCACAGTGAGAGGAGGGATGAGGAAAGAAGTGGCCAAGACAGAGGTGATGTACCAGGCTCGGGCTGCACACGAATGGGGAGGACCGAGGGAAAAGGACGCCTTACAGACACTTCTACATCGGGAAAGCAACTTGCAGAACCCGACAGGCTTCCAGCTTGGGCGTCCACCTGAGGCTCAGCACCACACCGTGAAAGGAAGGCACTGGGCCAACACGAGCAGGGGGGAGGTTGAGGAGAAGAATACAACAGAAAGTGAGTTGAGGATATGGAAGGAGGGCCCACTATGGCAGAATGTGGGTCTTTAGTTGGGCAGGGCAGCAAGGCAGTGTCATCTGGACCAAAGGTCTCAATGGTGGTTCCGGTGAGCTGTGAGGTCATCAGGTATGGACTATTGAAAGTGGCATTTCAGGGTGGCTCCTGTAGCTCAGCAAGTGGGGCGCCGGCCCCATATACCGAAGGTGGCGGGTTCAAGCCCGGCCTCGGCCAAACTGCAAAACAAAAAAATAGCCGGGTGCTGTGGCGGGCGCCTGTAGTCCCAGCTACTAGGGAGGCTGAGGCAAAAGAATCGCTTAAGCCCAAGAGCTGGAGGTTGCTGTGAGCAGTGTGACGCCACGGCACTCTACCCAGGGCGATAAAGTGAGACTCTGTCTCTACCAAAAAAAAAAAAAAAAAAAAAAAGGTTTGCAATCTTAAGGCCCTATTTTATAAATACCGATTTAGCACAAACAAGCTGGAAATGATAATCCCGTATGCTGCCACAGCCAGAGTGCAGTAAGCACACAAACACCAACCATGCAAGAGTGGTGAACCGAGTTAGAACTTGCCTGGGATGACGTCAACCCTTTCAAAATGTAACACGTGGCAGTGGATGGAAATTATTATTTTTTTTTTGCCATTTGAAAATTACAGTCCTAATTGTTTTCCTATTAAGTAACAATAAAAATAAACTAGATATATGAGTAAAGGAGCTCACTACAGCATTACTTACAGGATTTAAAATAAAAAGCTTGACGTCATCTAAGAAGATGCTCTACAACTGCGATACTTCCATATGATACAGCATAATAGTGGTGCTTTAATAAGTACTACACCTAAAACATGGACAAATTTGCTATAAAATGCAAAAGCATAGACTACGGCATCAGTTATGACTTATTTAAAATTTTAGACATTTCTAAGTTTAAAAGTGTGCCTTGCTCTACTTTTAGAGCTTACCTCCTTCAATATGTCTGGTTCCTCAAAAGAGTTGGTGCATTAATCAAACTTCAATATGAAGAAACACATCTCATAAAATGGACACAGATTAGACAGTTTATTTTATCTTCAGTTTATTGCTATAATTTAGTGCTCTAGAGAGGTATTGCTGAGACACCTGTCCTGAGAGTGAAATGCATTTTGTTTATTTTCCAAGAATTAGCAGCTATAAGACTAGAAGGCTAAGAAACTGATCATGGCATAAAAGTGCTATCTTTGCCTTAGTATCAGTTTAAGAGTGTGTAAATCCAACACTGTATCTGTAGTCAAAATAGTCTACAGATATCCCATGAAGTAACCTCTCTACTGGATGATAACATCTAAATTTCTATTCAGAATTAGGATCCAAGTCTATGTTTCATAAAATAATTCATTTTTCACAAGGAAGCCCCATTGTTTTTCTTTAAAAGCAAACTCAACTGATGCATTTAGTATCAACTATAGAAAAATATAGTTTAAATCATCATTTACACTGAACCCTTTTTTGCACATACTGAAGGCAGGGCATAGTTTTTGAGTTAATCCAGATCATTCCATTGGTCATTTTTCTGTTCAATCTCAACAGATTTATCAGTAATTTCTCCATAAGATTGTATTTATTCTTAGTTACACATACTACTGACAAGATAGGAATTCTCTGCTATTCCTTAAGGAGATATCCTCAGGGCTGCATTTGTGATTTTGCATTTCAGTTTTTATTCTCTGATCTCTCTTACGGATTATTTACTCCTAAGGAGAGAAATTCTCTCTATGGCTGGTGGCCAACTTCTTAGAACACTATGTATTAAAAGAAATTCATGCACACCACCAACAGTCTGGCCCAAGATCAACTTGCATGTCTACAAGCTTCTCTCTCCCCGTCCTGTATCCCCGCAGCAGAGTTGCCAGGGCTACTGTAGACTAACACAGTGAATGAGACACTGAAGGAATCCAGATTGGACTTCGCAGCTGAAAAATATGTGGCTTAGCCTCTTAGCTGCTTACTTAACGAGGCACAGATGCCTTCCTGAAAGCTTAACAGAAGGTGAGAAACTTTATTTTAAAGCTTCATCTGTGCGGAAAAAGAAATGAAGACACACCCTTAGTTTATTAAGTTTGTTATTAAACTAAGCAGAGTGACAAAGGGCTGAGGAAATCCTATCGGTAATGCATTAAATGAAAGGGATTAATAGGATCACAGATTTAGGACAGATGGTCTCCATTTAACTTATTAGGTCTAAATTACCCATGTGATGCTATGTGTGCAGTATTTTCGTTACCTATGTTCTGTTTTAATAAACTGACTTTTTCTTCTCATTTCAGTTAATTACACCTACACAATATATCTCAAATATTTAACTATAGTCAAAATGTGTGAATATTTAAATACTTTCTAACTTATCATTTGAAAACTAATTATCAAATTTTTCCTAAGAAAAATGCACAATCAACATTGGTTTTCGATGGAAAATGGTAGGAAGGTAATCCCCAATGCATGATTATAAAATTTAAGCTGCCCATATCAGCTTTCTATTGACTTAAAGTTTTAGGAACAGCTTATATGGAATAAGTAATTGGGGGAGAAGGATAACATCTGCTTGGCCACGTGGATATGCTAAACTAACTCTAGCAATAAATAAGTAGAATAAAAGATGACATAACTAGATCATCTACCCTCTTCATCAGATGTGAGGTCTCTAGAGTGATAACTTAAAGGCTGGCTTATTTATTTATTCCACATATTTGACTGAGCATCCACTCTATAAAAGACACTGAGTAAGATACCAAGATTTGAAGAGATAGCAATATTTTAAATGATCATGTGCCTTTCCCTAAGAAGCTCACAGTCTAGTTGGCCTAGGAAGGTTTAGCAATTCATCATTAAAATGCAGTCATTTGCATTGCATTAGGACTAGGTACAGTTTACCATAAGATTACAGGAACGTCATTAACTGCTTGAGATACATCAGGAAATATGCCCTCAGTGGGATTTATTTTTGGAATCATGAAAAGGGATGTTCCTAAGAAGGAGATGGGCATTTCATACCAAGGACTCGGTTCATGCAATGGCACGGAGAAGTGGTGCAGGTGCTTCAGGGAGCAAATGTTCAGTATGGCAAGTCCAGAGTACCTTTGCGAATGCACTGAGAGGTGAGGCTCTTCTCACAGAGGTTAATGCATAAATGCTTTTATGAACCATGTTAAAGAAATTTAGTTCATTTTGTAGGAGAACGTATAAGTTTGGAGAATGACAACTTTAGATCTTCCTTTTGATATGTGTTTGAAGAAATTGGAGAAAGAGATTATGACAGTGGCACTGCCACAAGAGATGAGCTAAGAGCTCATATACCTATATCAGGATTTCAGCAAATGGCACACTCAACTTAGGATAAATCAAAGAGGGTGTGCCCAAGAATGAATGTCAAAGACATGGGCAGAGTGTAGGGAAATCACAAAAGAGCGTTCAAATTATGAGTAAAGGAATGAGTTGAATGAGAGGTTATAAAAATCTAGGGAAAGAGTCATGCAAAGTAGATGGTCTCAAAAGCACCAGTGACCCTCTGTAACAACATAGGCATCGTTGGAGACCTCACTGAGGAAACCAGCAGTTGAAATATCCCAACCTGAACATCTTCCCTCCTTCCGGTCTCTTTCAACAGCTCTCTATTAGCCAAACCCAACGTGAAACCAGCAACTTGTCCTCCAGGGTGCAGAGCCAGGTGGAGAAGGCTGAGGGGTGAATCTGATCGTTACAGACATCGGTACTGTAATGATTCTAATTGAATAATGTGAGAAAAAATTCTTAGGGTCAGTGATGAGGATGGTATTTGAAAAATACATAAAAGGCAAAACATCTTAGACATTGTCTACTTGTATTAAATGAGTAATAATTAATGGTCAAATATAACTTCAAATTTCTAGCTTAGGTAATTTAGGAGATGCAAGTGTTGGTGCTGGTGATACATTACCATCATATTGTTCCCTCTACTGATCTGGATTATTTTATTCTCAATGCTAGAATATCCTCTTATTTAGGCTCATCCTCTTTGGCAATTCACAATAGTAACTCAGCTATAACTGTTCTTGCCTTATAATCTGCCTTGTCATTATTGCGGTTCACGAAACACTGAATCCTAGATTGCAGATCTTGCCTTTGCCCCCTCTATGAATCTATGTGGACTTAGACTTATCGAGAATTAAGTCTTATTTCAGCTACTCCCTATCTAGATGACATCTGGGTCCTGGCATTACCCAGAACTTCTCTGTACTTTAGAAGTACTTTCTTCATGACACTTTCTTAATTATGTCTAGGAAATATTGCACATTAGTATTAAGTCTGACAAGTTCTTGTTTTTCTAGCCTTCTTATACTCTTATGTAATTGTCTAAATCCATTAATTAAACTTTGTACAAGATACACTGGTGCCTTAGAGGAAAGAAAACTATTCTGCTTGTTAAGGATAGTATTCACAAAGAAAGTAAATGTGACATATAACTTGAATACTGTAAGACTGGAAGTTTGTTAGTTCTACAAAAGGCAAAACGGAATTCTAAGCAGAGAGAATATTATGCTCCACCATATGGAGGTATGAAATACAATGCATGTTAGGAATTGCAAGTAGTCCATTGCTAAATAGGATTATGGGGTAGAGGATGGCAGAATCCTAAAGTAGAAATCATGAAGACAATTTAACTAGGCAAATCTCATTTTTAAAATCATTAGGAGCACTAGAATATAAATTTGGAAAAGGAATTATTATTGCCAATAAATTAATTTAGTAACAGATATTTAATAGATACACAATATATTTTCATTCACATTTAGATAGACAGATATAATAATCATATAATAATCACAGAGTTGACCACTCAAGGAACTGTAACAAACTGGTCAACATAGAGGTGGTCAACATAAGGAACTAGGTCTACAGTACTGATACATATGTGTGGTGCATGTCTGGCCTATGAAAATCAGGTTGACTTACGGAGGTGGTCAATGTACAGAGGTGGGCAACTATGGAGGTTCTACTGTATATGGACAATGACCTTGTTTATTGCATTAGCCATCTTGGACTGCCATAACAAAACACCACAGACTAGACAGTTTAATCAACAGAAATCTATTTCCTTCACAGCTCTGGAGGCTGGAAAGTCCAACACCAAGCAGGCTCTCTTACATCTCTTCTTATAAAGACTTGAGTCCTATTGGATCAGTGCCCTGCCCTTATGACTTTGTTAGTTTAATTTCCTTCCTTACTCCAAATACAGTCACACTTGAGATTAGGATCTCAATATATGAATTTGGTGTGTGTATTGAGTGGGCACAAACATTCAGTTCATTAAATCTTTCTACATCTAAGATACTGAGATATTGAGGCCAATTATTCTTCAAACATGTTCAGGGACTTAATTAGATGCATCAGCCACTTTTGTCAAATGGTAAGCCTCATTCTCTGTAGCTAAATAGAAAGTACACTTGTTAAGGTTTAAGATCAAAGAATATAGAGTTGATTTTCACATTTCTTGCATTCTTCTTTGTGCAGTAGTTGAGTTCTGAATATCTTTTTTTTTTGAAGTAAAAGATTTTCCCTAACAGATGTCCATGACAGATTGTGAAAAGTGAGACCACCGATGGGTGGATGCTGTTGAGTGGAGAGGGGCTGCTTCTCCCAAAGAGTCTGCCAGACCAGAACAGCAGCTAAACTAGTCCTTTATGAACAGTTTAGTGACTCTAATAAGCTCACAATTTATGGCACACCAGCTCACTAACAGCAAGTTTCATAAAATGCCAGGATAGTTTTTATCTCTATCTTTGTATGAGAAACTTCACTTAACTGCAAAGCAGATTAGTAGCATCACAATCCCATTGTTCCTACTAATTTTACTAGGGAATGTTGTGTGCCATTCATCTTGTGTTTATTTTCTGTTACAAATTTACAAAATTTACTTAAAATGAATGAAAATTTTGCATTGTCTACTATATTCGAATCATTTTGCTTTGCAAGCTAAGCAAAGCATTTTAATGTCAAATGAGCTATGATTGGAGCTCAGAGTAGCTTCACTGTCAGCTCGCTAGTTTATCCAGATGGAGCTGGTTTCACTCAATGTGTCATTTTTATATTAAATGAACAATTTCGCCCTTACGTGCCAAAGAAAAATAAATTTTTTTAATCCTTCGTGAATAAACTTAAGCTCCCTTCAAAGCATTAAAAATGTTAGAAGAAAAATCATAGAGCTTTCTACATCAATATATCCGTATTTGGAGGTTATTCTAATGCATTTACCTAGCATGTTTAATTTTCCTTATATTTTATTATTTATTTTTTTCTATTTTTATCTACTACAGTGACTTTCCTAAAATTGACCATCAGCATCAATTTTTACTTTGGCTTAATTAGAACAACTTAGGACAATTTCTTCATACCCTAGGAGATAAATCTCCTGTGTCAACACATTCTCTTCCCTGGTGCTTTTTGGCAAAGGAAGAGTGAAGATCCAGGACTTCCAAATTGTGGACTGGTGATTAATGATCTCAAAGAAAGTACTTCTAATTGCTATAAATGAGCTCTTCATGCTTCTGTCTGAGCACCTTAATCATGGCACTGTCATTTTCTCTTTACACCTGTCTCCACCGTTAGATAGAGCTCCTCAGGGGAGGAGTGTGTCTAATACAGCTTTACCTTCCTGGGATCTAGCACACAGCTTGGTACACAGGAATAGCAAAATCTTTAATTTCAAGAAGCTGTACCTGGGATTGCTTAAGAGCACAGTTTTCTAAGTCAAACAGTTCTCATTTTGAGGTCCGCTTGCACCACTGATACCTGAGTCACCTCGGAAAAAAATGTAGTAAACCTTCTTTGTTTTTATTCTTACCATCATGCAGTCCTCTTCTCTTATTTCTGTTGCAGAATCCTGAGTTTTCTTTTGCCTCCTGTCGGGAGAAGAGGATATAGATTGAATAATCTGACCCCATCTCCAGCTGGAAAGATGGTTGTGCTAGGTAAATAGGGATCCAGATCGCCTGGAAAAAGGATCAGAGTAGGGCCGCGTGCCCTATCTCAGTGCTGCCACTCCAATTCTGTTCTGAGTGATTGCCCACACTTGGGAGGAAGGCACACCCTAACAACCCACCAATCAGAACTTAGGGTGCCAACTGCAAAAGGAACGTAGGGACTCTGTATCCCATAGGCCAAGATGAATAGGTACAACAGAGTCTTGAAGGTGACCTAGAACAGTCTTGAGGCTAATTATCCAGTCATTAGGTTAAATCTACCTTGTGGTTTGCAATCCTTAATGTGTGTTCAGGGAGGCAATGGGAGGTCCACCTGAGCAGGGAAACTCTGGTTCCAGGGGACTCCTGAACCACAAGATAGGCCTCACCAGTCACTAGATAGGCCTCACCAGGCAGTAGAAAACAGAACCCCAGGTCATAACCATAGGGCCCCTTTCTTGTCATGACAATAGAGGCTGGTGTATCTATGGCAAATGTATCTTGCTTTGTAAACCTGCATCTTTCTGTTACTTTGTAAACCTATCTTTCTCTGCCTCAATAAACTTTGGTTCACATTTGCCTTACTTTGGGGTGTCTGGTTATTCTTTGGCCAAGAGCATTCCAAAAACTGAGGATGTAGATAGCCTGGAACCTGGAAGTTGTGTGATCCAGGCTAAATAATCCAGACATTCAGCCACTGATGATTTTCTAGGCTCAATGAGAGGACCGTCACCCAAGGACTGTCTCAGCATTTTGAGAGTAAGCCTGAGGTTTGCAAAAGTGTGTAGAAGAGGGGGCCTCTTCTCAGCTAAGAGTTAGCAGAAGGTGTGAGGCAAAGCCAGAATGTGTAGTTGTCTTCCCAGAAGAAAGAGCCATGATATAAATAGATTGTATAATAGGTGTGATACAACCTATGGTGCATATTGCAAGAGTACATGTCAGATCTATTAAGTGTAGAGTATAAATATCTTAACACAATAATTAAGTAAATGAGGGGAAGGGTATATTAACTAGTACAATGTAAGCATTCCAAATTATATATGAAATCAGCACATTGTACCCCATAAATGCATTAATGTATACCTGATCTACCTCTTTATGATTTAATAAAGAAACAAAGATTTGGTAAAGCAAAAACAAAGGCAATTTTTATTTAAAGAAATAGATTGTATCAGGTCCAGAAAAAATTGCTTGGATTCTACCTCTGGTATTTACATATATACAAATCAATACATTCTTTTGTTTTAAACATAAAGGCTTTTGAGTTAGATTCTCTGATACTTGTAATTGAAAGACTCCTGACTAATTGATCAGGCTCAGTGTCTACATGTATAAAATGGGGATAATATGGCATTTACAACTGGATTGAGGGGTTTTAATAATGTAATTTAATTACATTAATGTATATTAATAATTATAAACACAATAGCTAAAACTTTGACAGTTCTATGTGCCAAACACTGTTCTAAAAGCTTCATAAACATTAACTCATTAATATCTGCTGACAAAGAATTTCATTCTTATTTTAAATTTCTGCCAGCTTATAGAGCTTACATCTATATTTGATTTTATTTTTGTCCCTTCTAATTCCTATATTCTTCTTTAAATCCTCTAGCACCATTTTTACTCTTGACCTATACATGGGTTCAGTTTATTTTTCTGAGTTTGACCCAAAGCGAATAAAAATACTTCTAGAAAGTTTTGTGGCTATATGGAATTTCAGGGAGGTGGAAGAAGTTTAACATTTCAGTAAAAAAAAAAAAAAAAAGCAGTTTTCCATTATTAGACTCCCCTATGCAAACATTAAAGTTCTTTGGCCACTATATTAATTATTCTCTTTTTATTAAATTATGCTCTTAATTTTAATCCCCTTACCCTAAACATAAGTGAAAACATTAAAGACTCATGGAAACGAACAACTACATAGCAGATTCATTCTTCCTATCTTTTTGCAGGGGTTTCTTTTCTACTCTCAACCTTAGCTCTGGCTTCTGTGTTCTCCAGAAACCACAAATCATTTTGGTTTGCAAGCCAATATACAAGATGGTTTGTATTCACCTGATAATGATCCCTAGGGAAAGTCCCATTATGTTCCTCTGAGTGTTCTTGGACTATGGGGGTGAACAATTTTTATTTTGTTTTGTTTTTTTATTGACATCATGATTTAAAATTACTAGGATGGAGTTGGGGAAGAGATTTATATTACCTTCCCTACTAACCCCTGATACTAAAATTCTTTTGGGAATATAGACTTTTATTCCAAAATATGATTATTATTATTAATGTCACATCACCTAAATGTTATGCAAAGGTATGAAGAACTAACATGCATGTTTAGATTTCATAATCCTATAACTGAAAAATCTAGTCACACATCCCCAAATTTTTGTTTTAGCTTCTATCTATGCATTAGGACCTTCCACTCTTCTTGCAAAGTTTTGCAATAAATTGTGGGACTTCATATGTGCTGAGACAGCACACCTTCTGAAAACTTGAATGTGGTTTTAAGAAATGAAAAAAGTTCATGTTCAAGAAGGGAGTTGACCTCCCATGAAACATGGGGCCCCTTAATTCCCCCCCCCCCACTGGAGGCCTGAGGTTGCAATATTTGACTTCAAAAAGCCTCTAATGAAAGTGACATCTTCATCTTCTCTTTTAACAGCTCTTTGCTTTAGTGACTCCCACTGACAATAGGGAAGAAAGAAGACACATTAGCTTAGGAAGCCTCCTTAAAACTCCACAAACTCCACATCTCTTCTCACATACAGTAATTATGCTGACTAAAAGCAGCTTCTGCAAGAGTGTTATAAATTTCAGGAATGCCTGGGTGAAAAAAATTGAGACTTCTCCTAGGATATTAGTTAGTAAACCTGGTTGTAGAGTACAATCACCTTAAGGGTTTCCAAAAATCCCTATGTCCTGAGAACTAAACCAGACCTATTAAATAAGAATATCTACAAGTGGCACTGGGTTTAAGTTTTTGTTTTTGTTTTGCTTTATTTTGTTTTGTTTTGTTTCTTAGTTTCTGTATTAATTAGCTTTGGCTGTCATAACAAACTTCCAACAACTGCATAACTTAAATCACAGAAATTTGGTTTCTACAGTTCCAGAGACTGAGATGACCAAAATCAAGGTGTCAGCCAGGAATGTTTAATTTGAAGTCTATCCTCTTGTCTTGGAGTTGGCTGCCATCTCCCTGTGTTCTCATATGATCTCTTCTTTATGAGCTCAAGAAGAGAGAGAAAATTCTCTGTGGTCTTATAAGGGCACTAATCCCATCCTAGAGATATCCCCCTCATGACCTGATATAACCCTACTTACCTCTCTCAGGCCCCTCCTTAAAATGCCACCACATTGAGAGTTAGGGTTTCAACATATGAATTTTAGGGGAACACAGACATTAAGTTCATCACAGCTTTCCAGGTGACTCCAACATGCTACCAGAATAAAACCATTGTTTTACGGGCTATACAGAGAAGGAAAAATATCTTTTTTCTTTCCTTTCTTAGGTTCATGACTGTGGCTTCCATAACAAAAAACAAATTAACAAGAAAAAAGGATGCAAATTTATGTGATATGTTCTATAAGATGGACACTTTCATAAAGAAAGCCCCAAAGAAGTAGTTAAACTTGTATATTTTTATGGTTTGTTTAATGAAGAGTGGACAGTCATGGAGAAATAGCACTGGACCCAAGAGTATGATCAAATGGTAATAAATTAGAAACTCTTAGTAAAGGTTGTTTGTTGACATTCTTCTCTGTGCCCTTGTATCTTCAGAGATAAGAATGTTTCTCTCCAGATAGTAGAAGTGTACCTCTTGAATGAGAAAGAGTCTCATGACCTGCTTTTGGGGCAGAGTAGAAAGTCTTTCTAGGGGTTATGATCTGCTATCAGAGTGATATTCCTGCTGCTGTGTTTTTCTCAAATTCTTTCAGCAGAAACACTTTGGGATGTATATCCTGAATCCCATCAGCTGTGAACCAACCATTGGATTGTTTTGTTTTTAACTTTTCTTTGGCCCATTTGGCTTTTATATGTAATATAAAGATTTGCATGAGAAGGGTACTCCATAAGTATTTGCTGAATAAACAGTTGTGCTACATAAAACAGAGGCCTTCCAATAATTTTTTTTTTTTTTTTTGAGACAGAGCCTCAGGCTGACACCCTAGATAGAGTGCTGTGGCATCACAGCTCACAACAACCTCCAACTCCTGGGCTTGGGCGAGTTTCCTGCCTCTGCCTCTCAAGTAGCTGGGACTACAGGTGCCCGCCACAATGCCTGGCCATTTTTTGGTTGCAGCCATCATTGTTTGGTGGGCCAGAGCTGGATTCAAACCCACCACCTCAGGTGCACGTAGCTGGCGCCTTAGCCTATTGAGCCACAGGTGCCGAGCCTCCAATAATATTCTTGTCAAACCTTTGAAGCTTTATGCGAATCACTGATTCAGAAACTTTAATCTTACTCTGTTGCTAGAGAGCATTTCTTTCTCCTTTTACTACCAAATTCCACCAAAGATAATTTTACATTAACATAATTATAAATGAAAATTCAAACAAAATCATCAGAGTTGCACTAGGCAAATTTAATTTATGTTTACAAAAAACCATGACTGTGAGACACATGTCAACAGTTAAATGGTTTGCAGATTGGTTAAAAACAAATTAAAAAATCATGGTCTCATTTCTGAGTCGTTCAAGGAATATCATGTAAGTTACCTACAGACCACAGTGGCTACATCAAGAAATAAGAAGAAAAGAGACTATCCATTCAATTGTTTCTCAAATGAGGATTTTTCTTGGTACATGTGCAAATTAGAGTCAGTCTGTAGTACAGCGGAAAGTATCTTGAAGTGTCTTTCAGAACCACACGTGAGTGACACTAAATTTCAACTTAAGTTCATTAAATAATTTGAGATGGAATAATGTATTTCTGGTTATTTATGAAAGGCCCGGAAGATGCTTGTAATTCTTTCTAACCCTAGTCATGTTACTACAAATAAGATACAGGAAGATTTACTTACTTTATGGACCCAGTCTTTTCATTTCTGATTTCAAACATTTTCTGCTGCAAAATATTGTCTTTCTACAATTAAAAAAAATCAAAATCAATAGAAAACCATTAAAATCCACAGATATAAACTTAAGTATTATTTTTAACTTCCTCAAAATTAATATATTGTTTTAATAAACTCTACTACTGAATGTCATCCATAAAGAATCATCTGCCAGTGTTCACACGCTCAAGAGAATGTATTAACATTTATTACTACAAATGTCCTCATTAACATTTTATAGAATGGCTGGCACAAAAAGGGGCATTAAATCTCTGAAAGGCTGCTGTCTTGTTTATTTAATGCCTTGAGTTGAATTTTATAGTAGCAGTAGAGGATCACGTTTATAGGTGATTCCACTGAATTTTTGGAAGATGTAGTCACTATTTAATTCTCTCATTGTTTCTCACCTTTCCCATTATAAATACAGCAGAACCTCTGTAAGTTGACCACCCAAGAGACTGTAACAAACTGTTTAATACAGAGAGGTGGTCAACATACAGAACTAGGCCTACTGTGCTGATAAGCATGTGTGGTTCATGTTCAGTCCATGAAATTTAGTCAACTTAAGAAGGTGGTCAATGTAGGGAGGTGGTTAACTATGGAGGTTCTACTATATAAAATATGTTAATCAGTGAAAAGATAGTGTTTTGGTTACAAAAAAAATAGATAAGTAACCTTTTAAAAGAACCCTGAACATGTATTTCATTTTGTTAAAATATTCAGCATCTTCTGTGTGTCTAGACACAACTAGACAGTATGAAAGTTTGGGGAACGTTTTTCTTCCTTTGTATCTTTTCTTTAGAGTGACCCTTTCCACCAGGATGTTCTGAGACAATGAAAATGTTTTCTGTCTCCTGCATTGCCCCATAGGATCGCCCCTCAGTACATGTGGCTTTGATCATTTACTAACACTGAAGAAATACATTCTAATTGTAGGTAATTTTAATTAATTTAAATTTACCTATAAATGGTTACACATGACTCATGCCTACACAAAATGGGTCAAGTAGCTATAGAGGTGATAAAGCTAAAAACTCATTTTCTCAATGCCCCTTTGCAATTGTGTGCGGTCAAGTATCCCCATCACGGCTGATGAGACAGCCTCTGTCAGGGTGCGGTCCTGAAGGCAGAGCCCCTGGAGACGTAATAATAATAATAAGACGGATATAATGGCTGTACATGGTGGGAAGGGCTGAGGGCTTTCATCTATCAGTTGGGAATGTGCTCTGCAGCATGAAATAGCTTTCAGGAAATCTGTAAGAGGAGGGCCGAGGAAGCTGCCACCTCTGTGCTCACCTGTCTGCACACCATGCTGGATTTATCTCAGGACTCGGAAGCCCAGAAGTGCTTGTTAAAGATCTCCCTGACTCCCTGCAGGGAATTGATTCTCAAGTGAACTCCTGGAGACAAGATAAATTATCTCCAATTATCTCAGCTGCTACTTAGAGCTACTATTAGAAAGTAAGTGCTTCTCCAGCTCTGTTTTTCGTCTTGCCAGCTAGCAGGGTCCCTCACCAGAAGAATCGAAGCTGGAGTGAGCCATACTGGAGAGATTCTGGAAGATACAGCTGTGGACTTCTCCACTGTGATGCAGGGGAGGAAGTGCAAGGGGTCTGGGAAGGACACTGATTTGACCAGAGCCTCCCTGGCACAGAGACTTCAGGAGTGTGCCCTTATCAGAGTATCCTGTTCTCATTACCTGAAATGGGCAGGGCAGGAAGACTCGTGACAATGAAGCAACAAGCATATGGATGGCAGGATATATTGTATGATGGTGAAGAGGAAAGTTAAAAAGAGCAATGGGCCTCATGACATTGCTGAGTTATTGTACTAGCAAGGACCAATTGTATCTGTTGCTGCTGTTGTTAAACCAGAGAAACAAATCCACAGGAATTGACTTTTTGATTCATATAATAGAAGACATTCCCAAATGATACAGGAGAACTGCAAAATTGCACAAGACTTTATATCCCCCTAAGAAAATTCACATTTAATTGTTTTATTTGATTATCATTTATATTTATAGCCATCATTTCATGTTGTTCCTTCATTTTTTTTTTTGAGTTCTTCTTTTTTCCTCTGGTCTCCCTCTCCCTCCACCCCTAGCTAACCTTCTCCTTTAGTAACTTTTCTTATCCACTGGATATTTGATAAGACCCTGCTGTGGACTCTGTATCAGGCACTGGACAAGTAAGATGCCTGTGCTTTTTAAAAAAGAAAAAGTTTTGAAATAACAGTGAGCTAACTTTAAGTTTTAGCCTTATCTTTTTAAAGAGATTATATCACAGTTTCATCTTCAATTTATAATTTTCTGAAAGACAGCCAGGAAACACTACATTTCCACCAGACTTCTATTACTCAAAGTAGGACTGAGGAAAGGCAAGATCAGTCTAACCTGGAAGCTTGCAAGAGAAGCAGAGCCCAACTGTGAGAAGGACCCTTGCGGGTTGCACCTGTGGCTCAAAGGAGAAGGGTGCCGGCCGCATATACGGAGGTGGTGGGTTCAAACCCAGCCCCTGCCAAAAAAACTGCAAAAAAAAAAAAAAAAAAAAAAGAAGGACCCTTGCTTTAAGATTGGGGGGAGTGTGAGGGGGAAAATAGTATGTATAATCTGATTTCAGAAATGCAAGAATGTGAAAAATGTATGGTTTAGGGCAGAAGAAATAACATGTATATAAAATACATATAAAATTACTTTTGCCTTATCAGTCAGAGATGTCAAAAGATTCCAAAGTTGATGTCCAAAGCTCATAACACACTTGAAGATAATCAGAATTTTGTGTCTACAGAGTGAGAGTTTGGGGTAGGGTAAGACCTAGTAGGAAAAAAACAGGCCTTTCTTCCTTGAGGTTCCTGTTGAGGACGCTGGCAGCTCTGCCTTCCTTAAACCCTCTTTGCGAGAGGCCTTGAAACTTAGTCTCTTGGTCCTGCCTGGCCCCTCAGCTCCAGGCGTGGGAACTTCGTTCTCTCTCCTCCCCGAGGGGGTACTGTGTGGCCCCCTCTGTTTCAGTCTCTTCCCCTTCTGGCTTTTCTCATTCTGTGAAAACCTGTGAATTACTTGCACTCTTGTCAGGAGAGGATGTTCTAGAAGAAGGTCCAAAATTCAGTTTTATTAAAAATAACCCATAACCCTGATAAACCCTAAAGCATGATGATGGTTCATAAAAAGGATAACAGAAACGCCCTCTCTGACAAGACCAATACTAAGGGTTTCCTTTTAAATGGCTAATGAAATGTGTTCAAGGTAGTACCCCCTGTTTATTGGTGGATAAATGTCTACCAGGCTCTACCCAGACCCATGCAAAGGTGACAATGATTCCTTACAAATCCCAAACAAGAGATTTGACATGAGTATACCATTTCTAACTCCTTCTCCGTGACAACCTTCCATTTTGTTGTGTTGTTGTTGTTATGCACTTGCTGTTAACATTTTTCTCCCAGAAACAGTACCATGGCATAATATCACTGGTGACATTTCAATGGGAAGTAAAAGCTAATGATCCTCGAAAAGGAAGTAAATTCTCTGAGTTACTCTACTTTGAGGATCATAACCACAAAACGAATAAATTCATTATTAGAGAAGTTAAATGCTGACCCAATGGAATAACATGCATTCTTTTTTTTTTTTTTTGCAATTTTTGGCCAGGACTGGGTTTGAACCTGCCACCTCCAGCATACAGGCCAGCGCCCCATTCCTTTGAGTCACAGGTGTCACCCAATAACATGCATTCTTTCAATTTGTTCTGAGAAACGGAACATTCAGACACAGATGCAAAACTTTCATAATGTCACAGAAGCATTGACAGTTTTAAAATAGTCAATGCTAAGAGTGAATAATTCACACCATCACCGTCATCATCTTGATTAGAAATATTTGATAGGTTCCCTTTGTCTAAAATGATAAATTCCACATTTAGAACATGGAGACACTGGACTCAGGGTACCAGATGGCGGTCTAAGCCATCTGTGCATCCCTGTCTCCATGCCTCTACATTGCATGGCTGGCCTCCCCGTGCCCTCTGCTCCCAGGCTGCCCTGCCCTACACTTTCTTCTGCCTTCTTCTTCTTCTGCACTTCTTACTAGCAAACTAGTACTAATTCTTCAGGTTACAGCTCAAAAAGAGATCGTCCTTTTCCCCTATCAGTAATGGCCTCTATCATGTCATACTCTATTCAGTTACCCTAGTTTTTCCTTCTCTCTCACTGGAATCTAGACTACAACAGAATGAAAGGTTTTACTTACCTCTTTATCTGTAACATCACGTCTGGCATGTGGGAAGTGCTCATGAAATGTTTGATAAATTATTTCCTTTATTAGCTTAGACCATGTTAAGCTATAATAGAAATAAAAACAAAGCTTAGAACTCGGAGATTCTAGACAATCAAGGTTTATTTGTAGCATAAGGTACATGCCTGTCACAGGTAGCTGTGGTGTGGGGCCATCTTGTCTTCCTCCCAGGCCCCAGGCTAAAGAAATAGTCCATAGCTGAGACTCAAGAGAGAGCAAGGGAAGAAATGGTCAAATAACAAAACGATTCTGAAAGCTTCTTTTTGAAAATGTATTGACCAAAGCAAATCATACAGGATATGGAAATAAAATCTTTCTACAGGGAAAGACAGGAAATATTCTAAATCATAATTTAATTGTCCATAATAACTCAGAACTTATGAGTCACTTACTACGTAATAGGCATGGTGCTAAGTTCTCTGCAGGAATTATTGGTATTAGGAGGAACTGGGGAGGTTCCCAGAGGGTAAATAATTCATCAAGTCATGCAGCTAGTAAATGACAGAGCCTAGTGATAAAGACAGTTTAATGTGAAGATTAAACATTTGGGCTTTCACAGTGCTTTGCAATAAATGATTTACTAAATAAATATCATTCTCAAGAGAAAGAGCAGAACTAATAGCAGCAGGCTGCCTGTGTAAGCCGGAGTTTGGGTTAGTAACTAGATGATAAAGGACACAGGCTCTCACAGGCTGACACGCATCTTTGTCTAGGGCTGTTGTTTCAACCAGGGCCAGTCTTGCTCAGCAAGGGACATTTGGCAATGTACAGAGACACTTTTGGCTGTCACCACTTGCAGGCCTGGGGGTGACAGTTGTTTGCTATTGCCGTCCTGCCGGTAGAAGCCAGGGACACAGCAAATCGTGCTGCCAAGCACAGGTCAGTCCCCCACCCAAACCAGGAATTATCCAGTCCAAAATGTCAACAGCATCAAGATAGGAAATCCCGAGTCTAGGGTGTGGATAAAGTATTTGGGTCACCTTTAAATGTGAGGCTTTCTTCTTAAATCAATAATGACAGGAAGCCATTTTCTGGCTTGGTTATGGTGCATAAAGCAAGGGTACATGTTGGATCTGTTAGTATAGAGTGTAAATGTCTTAACATAATAAGTAAATGAGATGAGGTATATCTTAACCAGTGTGATGTCAGCATTCCTAATTCTATGTGAAATCAGCACATTGTACCCCACAAATGCATTAATGTATATAAAAAAATCTCATTAATTTTTATCTATAGCAATTAAAAACACCCCCAAACTTTTGAGATGTTCATATATTTCTAATAATTTTCCTTGATTTAGGAACAATTCAAGATGTATGCATATTTAGAAGGATGGGGTCATTCAGTTGGAAGGTGACATTTGGAGGAGAGGCTTGGGGCCCCAGGGGTGTGGTCGCCAGACAAGCAGCTGAAGAGGTGGGAGCTGCTGAGAGCGCCGCTGGCTGCTAGACCTGAATCACTTTCTGATGCACTCTAGCAACATTTTCCTCTCCTACCTTTCTACACATGCACTTTATATTAATTAGCTAATGAGTCAAGTGTTTTAATGGTGAAAATGCAGGTAAATAATCAGTACCATTAATGTCCCTTCTGACTCTTGTTGAACAAGAATAACTTTGCATAGTATAGGAAGTATTATTACCTTACTATATTGGACTCTTTTTTTTACCTCGATAAATATAATTGCCCATAATAACCTAAAACTTAATTTTACTAAAATGTTGAAGAGTGCATTTCAAGGTACTTTATATCTAGGTCAACTTCACTGATCAATTTATATTCTAATTTTTCATTTATTTACTTTTTTGAATCATATCAAATGATATAAGTGGTGCCATCGTATAGCAACAAAATTCAGGAAGTATATATTTTAATGTAAATATAGACCTCAAGCATTTTTAGATGTGACACAGATTGAACAATCAAATAATCATTATTTAATCAGTGTTAGAAACCCTTGCCTGGCTTTTTGTTTATATGAACAAAATTGATTTGTTAATTCAGGCCAACCATAGTGAGGTTTTGAGAAAATACCCTGGTGCAAAGGCTATTAAGCTTTCTCTGTAAAGGACGGATATTTAAGTTTGGGGTGCCACATGCAGCTACTCAACGCTGCCACAGTGGCCCCAAAATAGCCACAGACAATATGTAAAAAATAGGGTTGGTTGTATTTCCATAAAATTCTGCAGGAAGTATGTTCTTGACTGACCCTTGCCCTAGTTAAAAGAACCATCACAATTGCATAAAAAGAAAAACTTACTCTCTAATGAGACCATAAATACTCTACAAACTCTCTAGCTGGGTATTCAAAACTCTCTGCTACCTGACCTCAACTCTGTCCTCAGCTTTTTTCACTCCTATGCTCCTCCACATCCTCATACACTAACCTAAATAAACCATTCTCTGTCCTCTACATGAGACTTAGGAATTCCATGCCTGTTATCTCTCTCTACTTTGGATTATTTAACATTCTACTTTCAATGTGATGCTTAATGCTGGAGAATGACCCTGACATGATTTACCTTTGACCCTGTCAAGTAGTTTCCTACATCTAACAAAAGATGTTGAAACTGTAGGGTTATGGAAAAAAAAACATAGGTTTTAGGGTCAGACACATAAATGTTTGAATTTCAACTCTACCATTTGTTAGTTATATGATATTGCACAAGATACTTGACCTCTTTTAAGTTTATTTTTTGCCTGCAACATTAGACAAAAATACTGCACAGAAATATTATAATATTATAATTAGCTATAAGTTAATTCAATGAGATACCATTTACAGGGGAACAGAGAATGCTAGGTATTCCCTGCCTTTTCTCATCTTTACGGAATCATAACCAGAAAAATGAACCAAATAAATAAATAAATGAAAAATGTTTCAAGACAAAGTCATCCAGTAAATCTATTCTATTTTTATGGAGAATACTTAGCAATTTGATACAGAAACTAAGAACAGAGGGCGGCGCCTGTGGCTCAAATGAGTAGGGTGCTGGGACCATATGCTGAAGGTGGTGGGTTCAAACCTAGCCCCAGTCAAAAACTGCAAAAAAAAAAAAAAAAAAAAAACAAGGAAAAGAGGGAAATGGAACAGAAAGAGATTTTTAAATATAGATCTAAGCACCAAGGGGAATTAGAGTGATGACAATTATTGCAGAAAATGTACCATTGAATAACTGCTGTGGAAGCTACTACTTATGCAAGAAACAATAAAAAAAGTTTCAAATAGCTCAAAGATTTAAAATATGGAAAAATGAGGTCGCAAATAAAACCAAGGAAAGTGTGAGTGAATCTATTCACAATATTAAAACACGAAACAATGTTTTGATTAGCCATTAATTAAAACACTGAAATTTTTGATATTATCACATTAATGACAAAACTGGATGACAATGAATAAATTCTAAAAACAAATTTGAAAATTAATAACTTGAAAAAGCTTCAATGCATGCGACAGAATAATCTTAATTTACACAAAGCTTATGAAAATCAATAAGTGAAGATGAACAAACAATTTCGTACTAAAGGCATTTTTTTCAAATATACAGATGACAATAAATTGCATGCAAATGATGTTCGTTCTCAGTAACAATGAAAGAAATGCAAATTATAAAAAACAAATTATAATTTCCTCCTACTAAACTTTCAAAAAATTAGAATAGTTTGATTTTCCCAGTGCTAGCCAGAGTGTGGAGAAGTAGACTGTTTTATGGACTGTGGTTTAGAGTATAAATTGCTGCATCCTTTCTGCAGGACAATTTGGCAACATCTATCAAAATTTGAAACCATTACACTCCTAAAAATTTAATCTATTAATATACTTACAAAAGTTTGTCAGAATATATGTGCAAGGATTTCTACTACAGAAATTTTTGTAAGAACAACAACTTCTGAACAATTGAAAGCAATTAAATGTTCATCAAAAGGGAATAGATTAATATATGATAGTTTACACATATGATTGTACACTTTACCATAATGATAAATAATAACATTTTGACATTCATACTAACATAACATGTTCTCTAAAATCTTTTTTTATGTGTGTGTGTGTGTCTTTGAGACACTGTCTCACTCTATTACCCTGGGTAGAGTGCTGTGGCGTCATAGCCCACAGCAACCTCAAACTCTTGGATTTAAGAGTTCCTCTTGCCTCAGCTTCCCTAGTAGCTGGGACTGCAGGCGCCCATCAGGACTCTCAGGTAATTTTTTTGTTGTTGTTAACAGAGACGGAGTCTCACTCTTGCTTAGGCGGCTCTTAAACTTCTGAGCTCAACCAATCCACCTGCCCTGGACTCCCAGATTGCTGGGATTACAGGCGTGACCTACTGCACCTGGCTGTCTAAAATCCATCTTAATGGGAAAAAGAGATATGCAGAGTACTATGTGAAGATCTCTTTTAAGATAATAAATGTAAAAACCAACTACATATGTGGATAAATGTACATTTTGGTGACGGAAGGAAATCACAAAAACTATTAACAGTAGATGCACTGAAGTAGTGGTTAATATACAGGTGGAGAGAGGTCTTCAGCATTTTACAATTGTCTAGGCTATGTAAATTTTTAAACATTATACAGTCTTAATATTTGAGTAAAATTTTTAACATTATATAGTACTTTATATTAGTATTTGTCACAGTGAGAAGTGGGTGATAAAATTGGGAGATATTTTATATTTTCTACTATATTTTGTGAAAAAAATCATTATTTAAATCTAAATACAGACACACCAATACATATATGTATTTAAAGAAAAAACTATTCCCAACCAAATTGTTTTAAATGAGAGCCTGTGGTTTGTACAGGAGTATGTTAAACAGAAGGTACATACCGAAAGAACAAAATGCTAAAAACGAAGGAAATGATCATCTAACAGCTTGTGAATAAATATATCTTGGTTTCTGTCAGTTTTAACTCTCAACCACTATTTCTTAAAATACATATGATCTTCTAAATGTATATTATTGAGAAATCACTTGCTGTATATTCTCTTTTTGAATATACCCATGGTCGATACACTAACTATGAGGGTGAAGATAACAGTTTGTTAATGTTCACAGTACCAACAACCAGTATTTTCAAAAAAGTAAAGAGATGTTTACCTCTTTTGTGTTTACATGGATGGAGCTGGAACATATTCTTCTTAGCAAAGTATCTCAAGAATGGAAGAAAAAGTATCCAATGTACTCAACCCTAATACGAAGCTAATTTATAGCTTTCATATGAAGGCTAAAACCCAATTATAGCACAAGAATACAGGGAAAAGGGAAAGGGAGGGGAGAGGGCAGGATGGGTGGAGGGAGGGCAATTGGTGGGATCACACCTACGGTGCATGTTAGAAGGGTACTGGTGAATCATATTAAATGTAGAATACCAATGTCTTCATATAGTGATTTAGAAAATGCCATGAAGGCTATGTTTAACAGTTTGACCAAAATATTTCAGATTGTATATGAAGTCAGCACATTGTGCCCCATGATTGCACTAATGTACACAATTATGATTTAATAAAATTATTTAAAAAAACCAAAACAAAACAAAATATTCTAAATGGCAGAATGTGAGGCTTTCAAAATACTACTTTGAACATTTTTCCTTATTATGAAAAAAAAAAAAGCAAAGGCACTAAATTAATAGATACACAAATACTTTGAAAGTTGACAGTAGTGACCAGTGGCCTTCAGGGTGACCTGCACTAGCCCTTCCTGACGGCCTTCACAGCTTGTGGGTGGTAAGGCGTCAACTGAAAACATGAAAGGATTTGGGGTGAAGGCAGCAGCAGCAGACCCAGGGGCACTTCTGTGGGCTCCCTGACAGCCACAGAAAGCTCAGCGCTCACGGCATAGAATAAGTGCTAGTGGGGGGCGACATAAATCTTCCAGGTGAAGGAATTATTAGTGGCATATTGACCTGGTACGAACTTGTAGCAAGTTAAGAGGCATTATTGATAGCTTTTCTCATTCTCCAGGCCCAGGGAGGGTCACCTTTTACTGAAATATAAACACAGCAGGCATGCTTTCAATAACAATTGTCAACCACATCCCAGCTTAGACTAAAAGCTCCCCCTTGGTCAGGTTTTTTGACACTATACTTAAGACAAAACACGGCCATGAATTCTAATAATGTTGAGTGCTTGGAATCCCAACTGTTTGTCAGACGAGGGCTGTTTCTTATCTCCTTGATGAAAGATTAACTAAACCATGCACCAGAACACCACATGTTTTCCTTGCCAATATGGAGGCTTCTTCCTAGAGAAGGAAATGTTAGTTCATTTCTTCTTTGCATGCTGAGGCCTTTCACTAAATGATGCATCAGTGACCAGGGGCCACGTAAGAACCACGCTCTCGTCCCCTGCATGGTGGTGGCTCTTCCTTCGCTTACCCTCCATTCTAGGTGACTTTTAAAGACCAGAGTCCCACACTCGCCCACCAGCTGTCCCTCATCTAAACTCCTACAGCGTTGTTTATTTTTTTTAGGTTGTAAATGGCAGAAAAAACCAACTCAGACTGGCTTAGGAAAAAGAGATGTTTATTGGCTTCAGACGTGCCGCCGGTGGAGGTTAATTCTGCCTCCCTGCAAAGCTGAACGAGGGCTCTGTTCTCTTTTTCCACATACTCCAGAGTCTCATTCTCTGTAACCAGATCCTCAGTCTCTGTGAGGTGACAAAGAGGTGGCAGAGGCAGACCCAGGGCACTTGGGTGAATTCATGGCCGAGTTTCGTCTTAAGTACAGTGCAAACCTGACCAAGGCTGTGCCACTAGGACGTTTCTCTAGTGTATCTCAAGTCAGCATGTTCTGCTAAAATCAGATAATTTAAAGAGGTCTAGGACCTGTAATATTTTCACTTGAATCCCTTCCCTCCCTCCCTTCCTTCCTCCTTCTTTTCCTCCTTCTTCCCCTTCCTTCCTTCTCTCTCTCATGTAAGTAAACAGATCTTGTCCCACATGTGATTGGAAAGCCTGAGTACCGGAAAATCTTTACAGTTTTCCTGGACCTTGACAAGTGTGCTAATAATTTGTTATCAACCACTGAAAATAATGCTAACTGGTAGACAATTGGTACTTTTTCTACTTATGGCAAATGAAAATGTTGCACTTTGAAGTAATTACTGCCTTTCTTTAAGGAGGCTCTAATCTCGTGATGAATTGACTCCTTCGAACTAGAGTTTGCTTTGAGTTTTGTCTTGGAATTGTCCTGATACTGCATCATCTCTTCACGTGTCCACAGCGCTCGTAGCAAGCATCAGTGTGGTAACCGCACAGCAGCAACTGGGGACCAGCACCCATCAAACACGACCCGTGCTCCAGCTGTCAAATCCTTGCCGTTGGGGCCATTCGAAACCTGAGATACCTGATATTTTCATGTATTTGCGTTGTAGTCTCTGATGCGTGGTAATGATAGCAGGAGCCCACAATTTCTTTACAAATTTTACTTTGATGAAATGAATCGAGATTAAAGCATTCGTCAAAATAATATTTTTCCATGCAACCAGAAAAATAGGATCAAGAGCCACACTTCTGATACATGCAACCATTCTTTTTCTAAAATGAAAAATAGATCTTTAACTTTATCAAATAAATTAGTTCAAGTGGCAAGGACAAAGTGAGTTTGTGTTTTCTCTGAGTTGGGGAACATCAGTCCCCACTGTCCTTCTGTCCTGAGAGGGACCTTCCTCCTCTTGGGTCCTGTTCTGCTCTGGCCTGTGGTCCTCTCTCCTTGGGAGGCACAAAGGGAAGGTAGAGAAAATAGAAACCAAAAAGATGGCAGGCTCAAATCCCACAGTGCAAACAGTGATCACGGGGCTAGAAGTGTCTTGAACTGCCGGTGGCTGTGGGTTGAGGGTGCCTGAAGACCTTGTGTACAACCTGCTGTTCTGATCTGTGTTTTCTCCAGAAGGAAAAACCCTGAATTCCTGCAGACTTGCTCTCGGTCTACACTGCCCGTCTGACTGCACTGGTGTGAGTGAACCTGCAGAAACAGCTGGGTTTGGGGCCTGGCTTTCAATCCTGACTTACCACGGGCCATGGACCGTGCTGTGGCTGGCCTGATCTTGGTGCCTCCTGCTCCAAGTCACTCCAGAGTCCTCCTCCAGAAAACAGCTGTGATGGTATTTTCCTTCCCAAGCTCTTGGGGTTGTTTTAAGGACAAAGTTGTATCAAATGGCTGTATGCAGCATTTTATCATTTATAAAGCACTTTTCATACGTATCTCAGTTAGCCTTCTCACCGGCGAGGCAGGCTTCAGTGTTATGACTGTCTAAATGAAACGAAGGTCTACACATTCCTCAAGGTCCCACAGCTAGTGAGTGGCAGAGCTGGGACGAACCGCAGGACTACAGAACCCTGTATGACTAGACGCAGAATTTGAGAGAGCTTTGAAAAGTATATCCCTGCTGGAACCATGTGCAAAAGGAAAAGAAACCCACAGAATGTAACTCACACAAAAAGATGTTATGTTAAGAAGGCTTAAGAACACGTCCAGAACCCACGGGCAGCGAGAGCTCACGAGGGGCAGAGGTTCAGAGAAGCTTCCAGGGACAGACAGTCAGCCTCCCTGCCCTCTGCCCTCTCCCTCTCCCTCTCCCCGTGTGTCCCCACGCAGAGCTGATCTGTCCTTCTTTCTCTTCTTTTTGTCAGACTTCAAGTCCCGGACTCTGGGCCTCTTGTTTTTTTTTTTTTTTCAGTGTTTGGCTGGGGCCGGGTTTGAACACACCACCTCCGGTACACGGGGCCAGCGCCCTACTCCTTTGAGCCACAGGCACTGCCCAGGGCCTCTTAATCCATTGCTTTTCATAAGTAACAACCCTACATTAGGTAAAATGCCATATATGTGCTCATATATTATCCACTGAGGGAAAACACAGAGCTGTCTGAAATGGAACTGTCACCTGTCCAGTTGTCACCTTCTAAACAAGGTGAAATCATTATTTTAGACCAAATTTCATATACACATCGCCATCTGTCATTAGCCAAAACTTTTCAGATCACTCATTTTTCTATCCTTATCAGTGTAGGAGTTCTATTGCATAGAACAATTACCGATCCTCCCCAACACTGAGTGTTAAATTAAACACGTAAATCAAAAAAGGGTAGGTCGTGTTTTTTTTTAAGAGAAAATAGAGTAAGTAAATAACAACTAGGCATAAAACAATAATGATATTATTTAGAAAGTTCCAAAATGTTCATCTGAGAAGGTGGGAAGACACGCAGCAGTGCCAGGAGCTTCTGTCTCCAAACTTCTCTATTACATGTTTGAGAGCACTTGAACCCATTCAAGAAATTAGGAAATGGACACACATGAGGCCTCCAGAGGGCCTTCTGCGCTGCACAGCATAGAGACGGGTTCATAAATGGCTCCAAAATCTAAGGTCAGGCAGGGCTGACATTCATATTCTACCCTAGAGAAAACATCATGTTAAAGCCCACAGCATAAATATCTAATCACATCAACAATTACAAATTGATAAGAAGCACATTGAGTAGCCAGCGTATCAGGAGGCAGGGCTGTAAGTAAACCTTGTTGTAAGAATAAATACAGTTAGTAAAGGAGAGAAAAAAATGTTCACTCCTGTGAGCATCAGAGGATATAAATACAACAACTGTTGTCATCGTATGTCTTTTCAATTAGAAAATGCCAGTAACTGGAAAGAACAGCACCTCAAAATTGGTGAGGAATCGGCAGACCCATTCAATTAGTTACACGTTGCTGGTCACACCACAAACCAGTGTAAAATTAGAATGGCATCTGGCAATAGAGTTATGAGTGATTCTCAGTGACAAAGGTGATCTGAGCGTATCTTCCTGTCACCTCAAATAGTTTTGTACAACATACAGAAGATATTTAGGACTGATGTGCTCTGCACATAAGCAAGTAGTCATTAAAAAATGATCAGGGACTGACAATTCTCTCCTGTTTAAGAGTTCTCCCGCACCCCCTTCAATTCTTTCTACCTTGTCTTTCTTAGAATGAGTATCATCACCTGAAATTATATCTATTTTCTTTGGCCCGAGTAGTGTCTACTTGCAATGATACATCCGTGCTAGGCTGGGAAAGACTGTCTTATGATCACCCAGACCTGGGGAGCGCTCAGGAAACACCCGAGGAGTAAACACAAGTTTGCACGTGTGAAGGCACAGGTGGGTGGGTGGAGGGATGGGGCATCTTCTCTGGTGTCTCGCAGGCCGAGGTTTGGCTTTCGTGAGGCAAGTAAAGCCATTGTGGGTGTGGGTCAGGAACCCCTGCTGCCCTTCTCACCTGAGGATGACTGGCCTGAGAGCCCACACACTTACCATCCCATCAGACAACCCCTTTCGTGAGACCTCAAACCCTCAGCCACAGAAAGCATCCCGTTTCCGTTAGGAGCAACAGCATTTTCCTCACTCAGCTGCTTCTCACAGAAGACTTGGAGGGGAGGCACTTCCAGCCCAGTGTCTGCAGGCCGTGCCTCGGTGTAGCCCACCCACAGGGCAGCAGAGACAAGGCTGGCGGGCAAGCACTAGCTTTGGAAACACAGGAGCTGATAGGAGATGTAGGCCTCGTCCTGCGGGGTCCATGGTGCCACTGTCTTCTGCCAACTAGAATCTTCTCCTGGAGCATGGTCCATGGGGATCAAATGTAAAGGACCCAAACTGTGCACAGTCACATCATGGCCTTCCAAGTGTTTGGTTGGGAGAGACCTGAGTTTTAGGAAAGGACCCCTTTGTGTTCAACTCTACTGGGCCCTTTGCTTTCCCTGTCCTCCCTCCCTAAAATGTTATCGGGGAGAACGTCTTCATTAGGTAGGACGCTTTTGCTAAAAATTGTATAAAAATAATCTAGTCTATGAAAGTAACTCTAACCAAGTATATCTTCAAGTTTACATGTCCTAGGCCAAAGATGTCTGGGTCCAGTTTGCTTCACCGCTCAGGCCAGGCCTCTCTCTGACAGGCTCTGTGGTGGACAGTGGGTACGGGGGTGCAGCTCAGGCGGCCCCTGCCTGCCCACAGTGCCTGCAACCCTGACCACCCGGCTCCGTGACACCTGTGGACATACCTTCTGGCAACTGCTGGTCTTACTCTGGTTTCTGGCAGTTAGGGTCTTTACCTCATTACCCATCAGACCCTCACGTCCTTATGATTTTGGGTGTACCCTGCTCAGTGGCACCACCATAGAGGACTCGGCCTTGAGGACTCAGGGAATCATGTGGTGTCTCATATGAAGGGCTGGGGCCCCTCTCTGACTCTGGGAGGTGGGCTGACCCAATCCACCCCTGTGCCTCCAGACAGAGCCTGGGAGAGAGGAGGGTGTTGGGTGAAATTTCAGTGGGTGTGGGAGGCAGCATGGAGTTCTCTCTGCCTCTCCTCTCCCTGCCCCCCTTCAGGTAATTTGCTTTATTTCTCCACAATTCGACTTGCCCTAGAAAGTCCTTGCTGAGTCCTTTCCAGCGACCCTGGAAGTTGAGGCCCCACCTTTGAGCTTAGTGGGAGGTCATGGTTCTGTCTAGTTTTTCCCACTCTCTCTTATACTGGTTAGGACAGAGAGGAGTGTAAAAGGTCTGTTCTTGAACTTGAGTCTTGTTCTGACCTCTGTTGGGACTTGAAGGGGTTAGAGGGAAACAGGGGACAGAGAGGCGTAGGATTTCCTGGTGAAGGACGAGGCTTTCCCTTGTCCCTGTGCCTGTAGCTCCCTGAGGCTCCCTGTCATCTGCCAGGCCTGGGGTAGGCGTCTCCTGTGTACTGCTCAGATATCGGGGAGCTATGGGTAGGGTTAGGGTTGTCCCAGACCAGAAAGAAAGCGGGCGGCAGGCAGCACGGCAGCCTCCCATGAGGTGGTGAGGTCCTAACAGAGAAGAGGCCCTGCGTCGTGGTTTGGGGAGCTCGTCTCAGGGAACAGGAGGGGCACGGAGAGAGTGAGCGGGGCGGGAGGGGGGAGGGCAGGGCCATGCTTTCTCACAGTGGCCGCCAGCCCCGTCCGCTCCAAGGAGCCACGTGGGGTCTACCTCTCAGAACAAGCTGCCGAGGACAGCGTCCCCAGTCAGGGGCTGCCACTCGGAGTCCCCCCTTGCACTTGAGGGTCTGTGTGTGTGCACCAGTGGGTGTGCCAGGCTCACGGGCAGGTGCCCACAGGTGCCCCTGCAGGAAGCCGACTGCTGCCACAGTGACTGGAGTCAGAGGTGGGATGAGGGACGTGAGGTGGCCTTCAGGGAGGGGCCTCTGACCGGCCTCTAGTCACGAACTTGGTTGGTACCTGGTGGGTAACCAGACTCTGTTAATCTGGGGAAGGGAACATTGGAGACCTTCAGTTCCTAGATTTCTGCCAGACGACCTGGTTCTGGAGAAAAGTGCCAGGTTTGGGAGTCAAAGAAGTCACTCACTTAACCTGAGTCTTAGTGCTTCCACCTTAGTGCTAAATGGGAATAAGGTTCTCTTTCCCATCTCACCAATATTATGATGTGATGATGGGCCACTGGTGGTGGGTTTCTAAGGAAAATGCTCTGCAAGTGTGAAGTAAAAGTCGGAGTAACGGACGGACACTGGGCCTCTACACCACCCAGCAGTGGAGTAACAGATGGTCCTCGAGGGTGTGGAGTGCCAGGCACTGAGTGTCAGGCACCTTTAGACACATAACGTCACTCCGTCCTTACTGCAGCCCTAAGGTGGTCACTATGATCATCCCCATTTCCAGATGATGACACAGAATCTCAGAGAGACCCAGGGCCTTGCCCCCAGCCCTTAAGAAGGTGGCACAGGACAGGGGAGGCGACTCTCTGCACCTGAGCAGCTCAGCACTGGCTTTATCCCAGACCCATCGCCGTCACTCACATAGTGCCGCCTGGCTGAGTAACACAGTGGCAAGCATCCCACCATTCCGATCAGATTCTAGGAGCACTGGGCGGGCAACCCAAACTGCTACCTGCCCACAGGGAGAATGGAGGAAGGCAGGGTGCACCCATGGGCAGCCCGCCTCTGCCTCTGCGGTAAGTGCTGTTAATCCAGGTTCCACGTGCAAGGCGTGGGGCAGCGTCTGAACTTCTGGACGTGGCCTGTGAACCTGCGTGCCCATGGAGTACATGCTCTTTTCTTGGAAGCATTTTCATAATTTTCATTAAAATCTTTTTGTTTGTTTGTTTGTTTTTTGAGGTAGTGTCTCACTCAGTTGCCCTAGGTAGAGTGCTGTGGCATCGTGGCTCACAGCAACCTCAAACTCTCGGGCCCGAGCGATCCTCTTGCCTCAGCCTCCCGAGTAGCTGGGCCTACAGGCGTGCACCACCACTCTCAGCTAGTTTTTCTATTTTTGTAGTGAGGGGGAGATTTTGCTCTTGCTCAGGCTGGTCTCAAACTCCTAAACTCAAGTGATCCTCCCACCTAGGCCTCCCTGAGCACTGGGATTACAGGTGTGAGCCTTTTCATAAAGGTCAGGGGTGTGCCTGACCTTTATTAAAATCTTAACAGTCCCTGTCCCCAAGATTTTAACACCACTCCTCTACTGGCCCGTCCCAATGTAATGGCAGGAGGTGTAGGGCCCCACAACCGTCTCTGGACAGAGTGAGACTTGGACAACCTACCCTTTTGGATGGTTTACCTTCCACGAATTTTGCTTCTTTACATGACTCGCTTTTATGGTTTTATCTTTTTGCTATTACTCCTTGTGAGCCAGGGTTAGTCATTTTCTGCAGAGAACTGGAGGGAGGAAAATCACATACTCACCTCCTGATCAACGTGCCTGAAGTTCTTTTCTGCACTTTCTCCAAAAGGTTTACTTTCCTCATCAGATTTAATTTTCTTTCTTTTGCTAATACATATTCTCTGTATTTTCAGCAAGCAAGTGTATTGTACCGTTTTTAGTTGCCAGGCGAGGGAAATAAAAATAAACTATTAAGAAAGTGTTTATGTTGAAAGTAGGTATTCTAAAAAGAATGGCTCTTTTAAAAATAATTCCCTAAACAACTCTTAACAAGTTTTGATTCAAAGTGTTCAAAGAGTTCTGCCCCCACCCCCATGAGTGTGAAAAGTGATATAAACGGACCAGACGCTCCCTGCCCTTGCGCATGGGTTTATACCTGGTCTTTGGCTTCTTGGAAGCTTGCTCGAAATCTGGAGCAGCTGTAATCCCTTCCTTGATTAGCTGTGATTGAGCGTGCTCTGCAAAGTAACAGGCGCTTTAGATGTCTCTTAAAGAAAAGCAGAACAGGGCGGCGCCTGTGGCTCAAAGGAGTAGGGCGCCGGCCCCATATGCCAGAGGTGGCGGGTTCAAACCCAGCCCCAGCCAAAAAAGAGAAAAGCAGAACAGACACGAATTGCCAAAATAAAACCCAGCCCAGTGAGGACATAGTTTCACAATTCCAAATACTCACAATGTGGCCAAAAGGATCCACCTAAGCCAGATATAAGCCAGATACCGGGTTCTGTCTGTGGCCACAGGGGGAGCCTGTACCCTCCCCATGTGCTGGCCCACCTTGACCTTGGAGGAACAGAGAGACTTACATCCCCACCCTCCTATGGAGGAGGCGCCTCTAGAATTCAAGGGCAAGACTGGCCCTGAGTGTAGACAGGGGTAGGAAACTCCAGTGCAATGGCCCAGGGCAGATACAAAGCAGACCACCTGCTTAGATTTGAGTTTCAGATGAACAATGAATAATTTTTCAGTGTAAGCACGTCCCACGTCTGCCTGGGTCATGCACGTCCCAGATATTGCATGGGACGTACTTATCCTAAAAACTTGTTTGTGGTTTATGTGAAATCGGAACTTAACTAAGCATCCTGTATTTTTATTTGTAAACCAGGCAACCCTAGCTCAGGGGAAGCTGGCCTGCACAGGCGGTGTCAGCTTGCCTCTTGGGGCAGGAATCCTTGCTGTGCTCTCAGGTTCCAGGACTCCACGCGTGTGGAACCCTGCATGGCGCCTTCTCTCCTGTCTTGGTGCTGCTACTCGGTATGGGATTTTGAGGCTTATCCTCGTGGCTGCCTCTATCATCAGCGTCCCTGTCCACGGACTAATATTCTATTATGCGAAAATACTATGGTTTTCCCATCCACCTCTTGGTGGGCATTTGTGTCGGTTCTGGTTCTTGTCTATTATGGGATAAAGTTTTACATCTGTGAGTTTCGATGTACAAGTTTTGCGTGTGTGTGTGTAGGGGGACATATATTTTCATTTTTCTTGGGTAAATGCCTAAGAGTAGAATTTCTGGATCTCATTATCTAAGTGTATGTTTAACTTTCTAAGAAACTACACAACAGTTTTCCAAAACAGTTGCTCCATTGTCCTATTTTTTCTGTGATAATTCAATTGAGAATCTTTTCATTTGCCTAATGGCCGTCCCTGGATCTACACCAACCGGTCACCTGCCTATTTTTTCTAGGTTGTCTGTCTCCCTCTGATTGAGTTACTAGTGCTCCTGACACTAGTCCTTTCAGGAATTTTCTTTCAGTCTGTGACTTGCCTCTTCATTTCTATGGGTGTCTTTTGAAAAACAGCAGGTTTTACTTTTTATTAAATCCAAGTTATCAACTTTTCCATTAATGTTGAGTGCTTTTCACGTTCTAAGAAATCTTTGCCTATCTCAAGGTCAGATTCTTTTTTAAACAAACATTAATTTAATAATTTACGTTTAGGTCTATGATCCCTTTTAATGTGTATATTTTAGCATATAGTGGAATAAAAAGGTTGAGGTTCATTTTTCCCCCCATATGCTCATCCAAAGTTTTCCAACTCCATTTATTGATGTGACCACACCTTTTCTTACTGAATTACACGGCTATCTTTGTGGGAAATTAATTGATCATGTAAGTGTGTCCTGCTTCTAGAATCTATTATACTCCATTGATTTATATGTCTGTCTTTACAGGATATCACAGTTCTGATTATTGTAGCTTTATCTAAGTAATTCAGTCACCTGTGTGCAGGCAGCGATACCAGAGGACTCTACTTTCTGGTGTAATCCAAGATAAGACAAGTGGGGACACATCAGGATTGCCCTGTGCTTTGTCTGCATCTTTAAATCTTTATTTCTGCACCTTTACTGACCTGGGTCTTTCCAGATTCTGTCTCTGGACCGGTATGTAAAGTGCCCGACACTGGCTCTCAGTTTATGGTATCATGAGAGAAAACAGATATTTTTTCCTCTTCCTCTTTGCCATACATTTCTTTTCTCCTTGTGGGGTATAGAAGTAAAAGTCACTAAGAATAAAGCTTACTTTGAATTTTTAACATCTTAACTTTCAGTCTTTTTCTACTTTTGCTGAAAGTGTCACCACCACAGACAAATGCAGGTGCTCTATATTACCTCCAGCAGTTTCAGCCTTTTGTTTTGTTCCCTTAAAACACGTGGTCAGTGCACCGTCTCTAGTCTGACATACTCCTCTGGGCTTGTTCAAGTTTCTGAGCAATTCCTTGTGCCAGAGGCAGGATTCTACCCCTTTGCCTCTTACTTAGAATGTGCATCTAAATTAAAGTAATTGTGGAGGGAGGGCAGTTGGTGGGATCACACCTACGGTGCATCTCAGAAGGGTACTGGTGAAGCTTACTAAATGTAGAATACCAATGTCTTCATATAGTGATAAAGAAAATGCCATGAAGGCTATGTTTAACAGTTTGATGAAAATATTTCAGATTGTATATGAAGTCAGCACATTGTGCCCCATGATTGCACTAATGTACACAATTCTGATTTAATAAAAATTAAAAAAAAATAAATGAAAGTAATTGGTCACCTTACATGTATTTATTTTCAGCTGCTCAATACTTCCACACTTGGCACTTTATAGCTGTGCCCTACACCCAGGTGTCCTAGCACCCTGCCCAGGTCCCCGGCTTTGTGTCTTGGGAGACTCCTCACAGGTCCCCGGCTCTGTGTCCTGGGAGACTCCACACATAGCGGGGACTTAATGCATGTCAAGTGGATGTACAAATAAGTGGTAGGACCTTGGGACCTCACGGTGACACCAAATTAGGGCCCATCAGGTGTTGTGCTGGAGCCAGCTCACCGTGGCTTTCCAGAGCCCACTGAGCGCGTCTCTTCCTAGTCCCATGTTTGGCGATGACATATTGGGAGTTTATAGTCAGTCAAGATGGGAGTATCTACACTGTGGAAAGTGGCAAGAGCTGCAGCTTTTGCAAGTTAGGGCTGTTTAAAAAACTTTCCTTCCCATGAGTGGATCCTTAAACACTCAGCAGCCTATCGCTGGGAGCAGCACCTCTGCCAGAGGAGAGGCAAGGCCGCCATTGGGTTTCCGTGGCTTGCTGCTGCGTGTGGACGGAGGGGCTCTTACTGTCCGTGTCATTTTGGGGACTGACATCTTCCCTCGGGAGACAGACTCCTGAGGGCACTGCATCACAGTGCACCGTCACATGTCACATGGAGCATTGTGACGTGTCCCCCTGAGGAGCCAGCTCCTGGCCAATCTCCAGGGAGGCCTCAGAGCGTGGTGCCACTAGGGCATGGCCAACACCCCGGGCTGCACTGCCCCATCCACGGCTGCCCCCTGCCACTCACTCTCTCCAGCAATTGCAGGAGACAAGGGTCCTTTGTTTGCAAAACTGCTACACCTCTTTATGCAGAGGCGCACTGTCCACAACAAAAGCACTGGGCATTTTCCCAACTAGCTTCAACTCAATAATTGTCCTCTAGCGTTTGGACTCTCTCCTGGGTCTTTTACACCATCAAACCAAATTGGCAGCGTGAAACTGACACTCGTATTTCCACATGTTTTGGGTTAGGAAGGGGTGGTGTAGATTTTGTTCTAAACAGCATTGGGGTGTTTCAAACGAAGTTGCATTTCAGTTTGAATTAAGTTTACATATAACTAAAAAAGGATATGGCGTGTCTTATAAACAGTGTAACCCTTAAAGGAAAGCAATCTTGATCTGGGACTACCCACATGTATGAGAATCCAAGATGCAACTTTCCCCTTCATTTTGAGACTGTTTTGAGGAACTCAGAGCATTCCATAACTCGGGGTACATCATGCCATTGTTTCTGTTCCCCTTGGGAGCCGCTCATTACCCGTTAGTCTCTATTTGTCCAACATCTGTCATTTGCACACCCTGAGATAAACATCGGGGTCATGGAGGAGATTGTTGTTGCCCTCCAGGAGTACAAAGCTATTGTGGGACACGCAGAAATAGAGCAATGGCTATGTAGTACCATCAAGGCATCACCAGCCCTAAGAAATCAGGGACTCTTTCTGGATCAGGTGGTACTTGGATTGCAGAAACGATGAGTGAGTTATTCCAGCACATGACAGAGGGGGTTGCTTCAGGCGGAGATACGTGAGGGTGCAAAGGAGGGAGCAGAATGCTTCTGGGACCTCGCTGGGCACAGAGGGCGTGTGGGTTGGCCGCGGTGCTCCTCTGGAAGAAGGAGGTTTGTGTTTTGTGGATCCTTGGAAATGCTGTGGAGCTGTGGATTAAACTGAAGCCACTTTGTTAGTTTTCAGTGATACCTAGGTAGCTGTGTGCAAAGTGAGGTTTGAGGCCACCTGCCTGGAGGTGGTGAAAATAAAAGCAGTTTTATTACCCTTAACCCTGCACCCACATCGAGATTATAGGAAACAGCTTGGATTTTGAGAGTTATTGCTGTCACCCCAGGGGAGCCTCGGGATAAATGTACCCTTAGGGGACAGAGCGAAGCAGCTCCTACCAGGCCTAGATGCCTGCAGGAGGCTTGGGCTGGCAAGGAGGGAACACTGCAAACAAGATGTGCATCCAGTCGCCACACTGGATACTATAATTACGGGTTTGGATGGGCACTTTTATTATCTCCGGGTGGCCAGAATACTGATGGAACATGACCTAAATTCGTGGAGGGGGTGGCCCAGTGTAAATGTGAAGGGCTAGTGGGATTCCAGAAGAAAATTACTGTATTGCTGTGTCCCTGAACTGTGCTTGTTCAGTGAGGTTGTGGTTGCAGACAGACACGTGCAACTGTCCTCCTGGGAGAAGGCTTTATATCCTTGTATAGTCAGAAAGGACCCAGGATGCAGAGAGGTTTAACGACTGCTACAGACAGTGGGAGGCTGTTCAGTTGTGTCACAGGTTGTCACGCCTTCAGCTTGGCGGTTTTAGTGGCTTCCTTTGGGAGCAGGGGGCCCCTCGGAGGGGCTGCACTAGGCCTGGAGGCAGGGGCCCAGCGGAGGCTGCTGCTGGACTACAGCGCACTATAGGCTTGCGGCCGGGGAGGTTTTGGCAGGTGCAATCCGTGGGGCTAGGGACTCAGCGGACGCCGAGTAGGCAGGAGATGACGATGCAGGCGGCTCCCAGGTCTGGACTGAGCAACCTGGGGGATTGTGGCCTCAGAGCTGAGCGTCAGCGGAGGAGTAGTGCGTAGGGGAAGACGATTAGGTCAGGCCAGGATCTTGAGGAGGAATGAAAGAAGGTTTGAAGTTTGGGGGCAGAGAGGTGGGCTAGATTTGGGAGAAAGCGGAGACATGGAGTGTAGGCAATTGTTTTAGGAAACTTAGAAAGTATTACAAAACGTAGAAGAAACAATATGAATATTTTAAAAAACGTTGGAGACACTGGGACATAATAGGGGGCTCAGACCACTAGTTTTCCCCTCAAGAGGAGAAATCTGGTCGGTAGATGGTGGCAGAGGTCCAGAGCAGGGGACAGGTGGTGAAGGCATGAGGTGCCCGAGGAGGCTGATGAGATGCCCTGTCACTGCTGCCCTCACAGTGGCACCTCTGCCTCTGCCACCTTGGGTCCTGTGGCTGCCCTGGGTCCTTCCTGCACCCTCTGAGTCTTTAGAAGCTTGTGTGTGGCAGAGAGGGCTCTGTCATCCAGGTAAGTTTGTGCTCATGCCCAGTGGTGTCACTTGCTGCCCAGCCCTCCTCTGTCACCCTGCCTAAGAGAACAACTTTCCAGCTTTCTATTTGGTTCCCCATCTCAAAGTCACATCAGTCCTCCGCGTCCCTGCATTATATTTCCTTAGCATTTGTGCATCTCATGTCTGTCCGCCTTTATAGTGGGAAGACGCAGTTTGCAGCTGCGATCAGGAGCCAGAATGCCACAGCCACGTCCTCAACACTCAGATGATGTTGTTCAAGGTATGACAATAAGGACAAAATATTAAAAATCCAGGGAGGAAGCATTGTAGTCAAACCACCACTAAATCTATGGCAGCTGACCAAATCTCTTTCTCTTTTACGTGTATGGGAGGTATCGCAGACCAAACAGGTCAAGCTACTCTACTCCCTGACATTTGGGCCTGACCTGCTTCTCCTTCCTTCTGTTTGGTTCCTCAGCAGTGAGCAGGGACAGGGGATTCTGTGTGGACTTTAGTCTCAGTGCTGCACTTTACAATTTGGCTCCCAAACGTTAAGATCTCATGGTATGTAACATGGAATCTCTTCTCTCTGGGGATGTAAAACAAAACTCTTGGGGCTGTATTTTAGAGTTATTATGGGGGCAGTTCATCGTGTTCTCCAAGCCGAATACTTTTATATTACTAGAAAGAGAAGTCATGTTTATTTATTAAATTATTTGCACGGCTTGGGCTATTGTTCAATTTCACATGCTGGAAACACACAAGGTGATGAGAACTGAAAAGCCCCAAGTTCATGTGAGAAAGGAAATGAAGTTAGGGACCAGCTGTTCTCTGAGTTATTTTTCAGCATGACTACAAAGAAGGGGGCCAGGCTCTGACCACAGTGAGTTTTGCTTCCTCTTCAGAGATTCATTACATGTATTATTGGGGGAAAATACAGAACAGGTTTGTGAATTGTGGAGCAGCAACAGTAATGGTTTATTGTTATATGTGTTACCAGACTTCTCCTTCTGACTATTGCTTGCTCCATGAGAGATTAGATAGCCAGCTGAGTTTGTTGAATTTGTGACATAAAGATTGTTTTTGCCTTAGTTGTAGGCATGTAGGCATGTAGACCCATGTTCCCACGCGGACCGCTGCCTCTTTCAGGGAAGGTGGCCTGACTTTGGCGGTCCGTGAGGCGTCCGCTGGGTCCCTCAGTCCATTTCTAGCTGTCTGGTGTTGGTATCAACTCTGTGGATTCTTTTCCGCTTTAAGTTTAACAAAATGTGTTGTCAGTTCTTGGTGGTTAGAGTGAGAAATTAGATTTGGGGTGTAAAAGTGTCTTCTGGGATTTAAAGTATAATATCTGAAGGTGATCAGATGTCCCAGGACTCGGAGTGGGTGCTGAGTCAGCCAGGCTGACTGCCCTGTGGACTCAAGGTTTGTCCGTGCAGGACGTAGGGGTCAGTGCGCCCGGGCAGCAGGAAGCACGCAGAGCTGCAGCCATGGATGCTGGCAGTGTGTCCAGGCCCTATAGGGGAGCCTAATCCAGGAGATTTAGTGACTGGGACAGTGGCAAGGAGGACGAGCAGGCCCTGCTCCCTGTAGCCATTATGCAGGGGCTCATTTAACCCGAGCCCATCCCAGTGAAGACACCCTCTCGTCATGGTTTGGCTTATTTTCAAGAATTAGCTACAGAGAGAGAAAGGGGCTGGCTCTGAGGGCAGTTCTTCCCACTGTACATTAATACAGTGTCACCCACTCCAGCTCCTTTCCCGGAGGACTGTTCCTGCCAGGTGGGTCCACTCTTGGTGGTGGGTCAGAGAACTGGAGGCTGGGAAGACACCCCTGAGCGTGGACACACACACCACGCATTGTCACGATGACAGGTGGATGTCAGACCTCAGCAACAAGATTTAGAAAATGTGGAAAACATGAAAAAGGAAATAAAATTTGCCTAGAGCCTCTTCACAAAGATAATGACTTTTTACAAATATTATTCTCTCTTAAAATTTTTTTTCTTTTTAACATATTTCACCTTGTACAATGTTAAAGTATAAGCACGGTTACTGAAGTTCAGGTTCTCAGTGAGAAACACTCTTTGGAGAGGCGAATGTGTCTCTAGATTTATCTGCTGAAGAATATAAAATCCTTATATGTAAACAATAGTCCTCACACATCTGTGATCTGAACTGGTCTGGGTTCATCTGCAAGGGCATTATTTTCTATTCTCACTCTTCCTTCCTACATGTCAGATTTCATTTTCTTTCTTTCAGAAGCAGAACCTTTGGCAAGTTCCTTTAGGGAAGGTTTGTTGGTAGAAAATTCTATTTTTGACAGTCTTATTAAATGGCTTCTATTTTGTACTCATTCTTAGTAGATAATTATCTTACATTTACAATTCTAGATTGACAGCTATTACCTCTCATCCTGTTAAAGATAATGATTTCACTAACTTCTGGCTTCAATTGTTGCAGCTGAAAAGTCAGATTTTATTTAAGTTGCCCCATCCTGGGTACAAGCTGCATTTTCTCCCAGGCTGCTGTGACCATCTCCTCTTTTGTCTCTGGTTCTCCATGTGGGTGTTGAACTCCTTGTATGATCCTGCTTGACATTCCTTGTGCTTCCTGAATCTGAGGAGTTGTGTCTTTCATTAGTTCTGGAAACTTGTGAGCCTCTTCCCCACTTACTGTGCCATCCACCTATCGTAAGCCTTTCTTTCTGGAATTTCAATTAGACATATGTTAGACATTTGCATTGGTCTTTCCTATTTTTCATTTATCTTTCTCATTTTCCATATCTATGTTTTTCTATAGTGCATTTTAATTTTATAAGCTATATCTAATAATTCTAATATCTATGTTTTTAGAAGTTTGATTATGGTTTTTTTTTTTTGTTATTCCTGCTTAATGTTCATAGGACCTTGTTTCTTCATGTACTTGGTCGTTTAAAAATAATTTTTTATGAACTCATAACCAGTGGTATTCAGGGAACTTTTTGAACTGAGTTGAGAAGAGTGTTTCTTACAGACAGCATGTGTGTTTACGTCATTCTGCTCCTGCACGAGGGTCTACTTTAAGCTACTTCGTGGTTTGCCCTGTATAACACCCATTTTTTTGCCCAAATTTTTGAGGGAGAAATAAGGGTGCACATTATTGTGGATGGGTGGTATGGCGTGGGCCCCCTGGGATGCTGCACCCTTCCTCCTGGCCCACCAGCTGCACGGGGTTCCGGTCCGGGAGGGTCTGGGAACTGGGGGCAGTGGGCTGGGGAGGGGGCCGTGGTGGAGCTGGTAAGGTGAGCCACAGCCATGCGGGGTGAGGACTGTGGCCCAAGTCCTGGCCATGTGGAGAGGACAGGAGCCCTGCACAGGCCCCAAGGTCCCACCTGGCTGCCTGTGGGCTGGGAGGACTCAGGAGTTCCTCCATGCTGGCCAGCGTGTGGCCATCTCAGCTCCAGCCCCCAACGTGGCAGGGAGGAAAGGGCTCCTGGGACACAGGGAAGGGGGCAGCTTTCACAAAACAGTGACTGCAGGAGGGTGGTGTGACCTACATTTACCAGGAGAGCATTTGCCCTCCCCGGAGGGTTGTCTCCAAGCCGAGAGCTGGTCACCTTCTGGAGGGGCATTTTCCTGAAAGTTTGGCCAAAAAACATGTGTGCACGTACTCCATAGGAACAGATTATATATAGCAAAATGTGGTACATTCTCAGCTAAGACGATTTTGGAGCTGGTATGATAACAGGCTGCGTTCCCACATAAGGTCTGCTATGTTGTTTTGGATTCTCGGGGAATACTTTTCTCCTTCCAGCCAGAACCAAGGTAGGGTGTGCCACCATCCCCCCGTCCAGTCTTCCCATGGAGGGTATGGCACTGTGAGTATCTGTCCAGGACCTGACCCCTCAGCGCTGCCTCCTGTCCCATCTGTTGTGAACCAAGCAGTCCAGGGAGAGGACAGCTTAACGTGGACATTGTAAGCCTTATGGGTAAGAGTTATAGTTCAGCTTGGGCAGAGAGCCCCCCGCAACTCGCGAGTGCCCCAGACCGCGGAGCACTGTTTGAGGAGACTTGCATATGTTGACTTTTTCTGACAAAAGAGCAATAAACCCTGCCATTAGCACAGCTCAGTATTTATTTGATTGTGATTTATACTTCCCGGGTGAGTTTCTTGCCCACTCGCTTGTTAGACTCCTGCTCATGTCTGGTCAGTGAGAGTAAAGAGGCCACATCACCACGGGGGAACTGACTTCCTAACAGTAAACACCAAAGGCACACACACTTGATGCTGTTCTTAAAACTTTTAACTTGAGCGTCTTTTCATTAAAAGTTGGAGCGGTTTAATTACATAAAGAACCTTAATTAAGTGAGGTCGACGTAGGGAGGAATCTGAGACTGCGTTAGTGTGTTACTGAGAACCCGGGATAAACCTGGTTTATCTAAACTGCAATCAGCGCTTCCCTTTTCCAATAAAACTGAGCTGGATGCCTTTCGTTGGGGTGGGGGTCTCCCTGCCCCGCCGTCTCCCCGTCTGAGCGAGGTTTGGCGGCCTGCCGCTCATGCACAGCTCTGTCCTGTGTTTCTCCTCGGTGACCTGAAGGCTGGCATCCTCTGGGTCCGCACACAGCATTCTGGCACGACCGTCCCTGTGAAGGGCTCTTGTACAGGAAGGATCTTGACCACTTGAAAGGCAGGCGGCCAGTTAGGTTTTCAAAAGATCTGATTCTCTCCTAAATCGTGGTGGAGCCGAGATGTGCGTCGTGGCAGCCCCCTCCTTGCTTGCGGCCTCTCTGGCCGTGAGAACGGGAGCAGGCTGTGACTGGCCCCGGGAGATTTGTGCAGGGCCCGCCTGCTCCAGCTGGCAGGAAGCGGCCTCGGCTGATCGAGGTGGCCGCCGGGCCACAGCAGAGGCAGCTCTCGCAGCGCCCACACGCCTGTGGGGAGTGCGTGTTGAACGTGGACGCTATCTGGCTTGTGTTTAGTAGAAGAAAATGGGCTGTTAAGCATGTCTCAACCCGTGCATTCTTAGAGGGCTGGTGGGTAAATGGTTTCTCTAACGTGGCGGAGGAAGTTTCCACGGCTCTAGAATTTCTGAAGTCACGTTGTGTGGTGTGAGCGGTGGGGACGTCTTCCTGTTGCAGAGCTCTTTGGACAAGTGCTTCCTGAATGCAGGTTAACCGAGGGCCCAGCTCTGCTGCTGCAGCCATGGTGACGCACTTTCCTGCCTGGGGGCGAGTGCCCTCCTGTCCTTGTGGCCACACCAGGGAAGGCAGAGTATGAGAAGTCAGTAGCATCCTCCTCTGTGCCGCCCCTGGGGTCCTGTGGGCCAGACGAGTTCCCGGCGGGAGATGTTGGGGTGTGTGTGTGTTTGCCTTCTGTCCTCACACCTGCAAGGTCAGGGGGCACTCTGAAGACCTGGCTAAAAGAAAATGGGGCAGTCATCACGGTGGGTCAGCACCTCCATGTGATCAGGCAGTAAAACGCGTGCTAGTCCATAGGATCGCTTCTCAGGAAAGCCATGCTCACGAGATTGCTCTTTCCCACAAGTGGTCCACACCAATCTGAGGCCGCGGTTAGCGGGCAGCCGGAGAGCAAGCAGGTCTCCCTAAGGGGCTGGAGAGTCACTGGATGCCCAGTTGGGGACAGGGCCTGAACCTCTCTGAGCCTCCGCTGCTCCATCCCTGAAGAGGGCATCTCTGCGGGGCTGTCACCAGGGCTCAGAGAGAGATACAAGGTAGCTACTCAGTATGTGGATATTATCACCGACTTATTTCTACTATTAATAAAATATCCTAGATTGAAGATGGCAGCCGAGTAGCAGCTTCTGTGCAGCCGGGCGGAGTGAGAGTGGGGAGAGACGACCCCAGGCATCTCTGGCCGGTGGGTTTCGCCCAGAGGCTTCCCTTTGGTGATACAGGAGGTCAGTGAGAGACTTCTGGACCCACTAGGAGGACTGAGGCAGTGGAAAACTGGCAAGTGGTAGGTGCGTTTGTTCAGTAGGAGGCTGCCTGCAGCTGTAACCATAGCAACTGTGAGATTGCAAGCAGGAAAAGCCTTACCTGGGGGCTGTTTTGTTTTTTCCGACTTGGACACTCGATTGAACTGCCTTGGGAGATCTTGGGCCGGTGTACAGATGACTTAGGGTGTTGTCTGGGGCCCCAGACTGAGCCACTGAGCCGGAAAGGAGCTCATTGTTCAGCTGTGGGCTGCCTTTGCGCGTTGCAGCGCTGGGATCGGCTGGGAGACCTTGGGCAAGTAATCTACTGACTGAGCTGCCCAAAGAGGGGATTGAGTCGCTGGGCAAGTGCAGAGATCTAAGTGTTTGGCAGATTGACAGCCATGGCCCTCAGGGGCATAGAGGGAGACTGGACTTGGCGCACTGGATAAGCAGGCAGCCACGCCAGGAGAGATCCCAGGGATAACTACTTTTCCTGGAAAGCTTCTGCTTGGCTAAGGTTCATGACTTGGAGTGTCTTTTGAGTGGGCTGAGGAGTTATTTGGGTTCCCAAGCCTGCAGGGTCTGAGAAATCAGCAGAAGCCTCCAGTCCCCATCCCGTACAGCTGTATCAACATTGTGATTAACATCTCATACCGCAGAAGATCACCTGTTGCCCAGTCAATACTTAGCAAGATATATGTATATAGTTTGGTTTCTTGGTTGTGGGGTTTTTGTTTTGTTTTGTTTTGTTTTGTTTTTTTAATTTCAACATTTTTCCTTGACATCTTTTTCTTTTCTTTTCTTTTCCCCCACCATTCTAGTTTAAATACAAACTTCCATTTTTGCATCCTTCAACAATTAGAATTTCATTTTTGCTAGTGTTTCTGTCCCTATTATCCCCCCCCAATTTTATCCTATAAGGGTTTTTGCTTGTTTGTTTTGGTTCGAGTTACAGTATTTTTGTCTTTCCTCTTTACCTGGTGGAGGTGGGGTATTGTGTCTGAGCTGGCTGGCAAAGGGCTGCTGTCTTCAAGGGAATCACCCAATCCAGCACCCCCAGAGGTTGGGGGTCTTTAAGGTTGGGCCCTAGCACCCTACTACACACCTATATTTCTCCTGTCTTCCTCTTTCAGTGCCTCACTTCTTTTTGTCAATATTTCCTTTTACTCACCCTCTCTTTTTTTCTCTGTTCTTTGAATCTTTGTTCCCTTCTTGCTCTTTAATCTTTTCATCCTTCTGGTCTCACACCAGAAGGACTCATTAAAACTTTAGGCCAGCGCTACAGTAACTTACAGAGCAAGAAGATGTGAAAGGAAAATTAGGGTAAGGAAACAGATGCAAGAAGGCACTCATGAATCCCAGGCCAGAGTAACCCCTTCTAGGGATTGTAAGATAGCTACTGCAGAAAATTCCTTCTATAAAGAAATGTTAGAAATGACAGGAGGGGAATTTAAAATACAGATAATGAAAACAATAAAGGAAATTGCTGAGAAAGTGGAAAACAATCAAAACGCAATGAAAGAAATTGCTGGGAAAGTGGATAATAACCAAACGGAAATTCAAAAATAGAATCAAATAAGAGATGAATGATACAAAGAATATAAAAAGGATATAGCAGAGCTGAAGGAACTGAAGCAGTCAATTAGGGAACTTAAGGATGCAATAGAAAGTATCAACAACAGATTACATCATGCAGAAGAAAGAATCTCAGAGGTAGAGGATAAGGCTCTTGA